>PYXC01000412.1:405000-430000 GCA_015244755.2 Tenualosa ilisha | reverse complement strand
ATGCCTTAAAAATCCAAGGGTGTTATGAGTGTTCATAAACTACAGGCTGGCTGATGGTGCTTATAATACATTATGACTATTACTAATACCCCTCTATGCACACACCTGGATGATCAACTGTTGTAAAGGCTCATAAGTTTCTATAATGTTCCATGTGGGATCATAAGCTGTCAATGTGTGCTTTAAGTAAAGTAAAGTTCATATGGATGCATCTATAATGCAGCACACCTCATCATAATGTTTCATTGTATAAGGCATTATAAGCTAGATTTATAGTTATTTATAACTGTTGATATAATGCATCATGAAGCATTATGAGTGTAGTCATAATGCATTTTGAGTAATTATGATGCGCATTATAGTTGGGACATTATTTGAGAACCTCAAGTGATGTAATGCCCATGAAATGACCACTGACCTTTTTGCAGTGCAACATGCAGGAACAGAAGACAACATGGTACACTAGTATACACATTGTATTTTCCAAAATATAATACAATACAGAATACATTATATACAAAATATAGTAAATCCATCATACTGATAGACTGTAGCATAAAACTTTTATACCAAGAAAATAAGTAAACATTTTACTACTGTACTGGTTTTACATAACAGAGCCATCATTAGAGTAAACCACATCATAAAGTGAGCTTACAAGTCAAACACACACATTCTCTTGATACAAAGGAGTCTCACGGTGGTACTATCCATATCTTATATACTGCAGTAAGTAGTATAGCAGTATACCATTTAGGAGGCAGTCACTGTTCTATTGTGATTTGCATCTGCACATTCCTTCAGTTTACACAGATACAGAGAAATATTCATTCAATCACTGTATGTGCCATTTGTATCTATTGCCAGAGGTACACCACCACATAAAAATGTCACTTAGATAGTTTGGTATTGCAATATTTACATGACACATATCATTAACATTAGTGACACTTCACTGATGTTTATGACTGTTGTCATTAAGTGTCATTCGGTTTTTGAAATGTCTGCATCCCTAAGTCTGCGTTTCAAAAACACTAAACACTTAACGACAACGAATTAAGTGTCATTAATGTTAATGATACCTATCACGTCATGTTTATAACAGCCTCATGTCACCCTTGTGTAAAACCCTTCAAATAAAGCGTTACTGAATGTTTTGTTATGTTTTGAAAAACGGGTAATGTGCGTGTACACATCCAGGGCTTGTCAGGTGCTAGACATATATGATATCAGTTAAAAAGAAAGCACTGTTTACATATTGTGACTCTCCACATTGTATAGATTTATCTATCTCAAAAAAAGGGCAACGTTTTGAAACCCTCTCGATTCTATTTAGGCGAGACACACATTCTTTTCTCAAAACACAATACAACAGTCCTAGTCAGCTGAAGAACATTTCCCTGGATCAACAATGCAACAACACAGTGTCATAGAACAGACACTATGACTATAATGTACTGACTTAACATTTTCTTCCCATGCCCTACTTAGTGACTGTCTCGCATCTCCCCTTGTGGGAAAATAGATTTGAATGCAGATTATAGCCCCATTAAGCCCCATTTAAACAGCATTCAGCTGCAAAGAGACCATTGACAGTTGACAGTGGGCAGTGAACTTGACCGTGTGAGATGATGCGGATTGTTGTTAGGGCTGAGATATGTCCCACTAAAGGGACACTCAGATGGTTATTGGGGCACGGTGATGAGATTATGGTGGGATGCTCTCCTGGTATTTCCCTCCTCTCTTACTGAATGATGGCTTTGGTTCGGATCTGAGCCGAGCGGTTGGCACAGATCCCTGGCACTGACTGGCAGCGAGACTAAACTTTGATTTCCTCTCCTTTCCTTCTTCTTCTCTTCCATAACAATGTCCCAGTGAAGCTGCATTGAACTGAGCTGGATCTTTGCCTGCCTTTTAAATGAGAGAAGTTTGGATTGATTCCCCCAAATCAACCGATTCCATTTAAAAGGCAGAAAGCAACAGATGCAAAGGGAAGGCGAGAGAGCAGGAGGGTTGGAAAGAGGGATACAGAGAGAGAGAGAGAGAGAGAGACAGAGCAACAGAGGGAGGGATATAGGGAGGGGAGGGAGAAAGAGAAACCTCCTGGACAATTGAAGAGAATGAACAGGATCGGATTTCTATCCGCCTTCATCAAGGTGGCTTGAAGTTCAGACGACATGAGGAGAGGGAATTAACTTTGATGTCAGTCCCATATTGACATTGTGTCAATGAAATGCGACTGGCAATGTCTCTTGAGTCTTTCACGTTTATAGCCATACCAATGAAGTACTTATCAATATTCTCAAAAGGATTTGAACAGAAAGTGTAATAAGAATGAGAGTTAGGGGTAGATTTTGTTCCTCACAGCACCTGATAGTAAATTTCAAAAGCCAAATTTACTTTCTTGGCACAACTTCTGAAAAGTTTTAGACGATAAGTAGTCTCTTGTGCTCTTGTGGTTATCTACAAGTTTTGAAAAAAGCCCCACACACCATGCTCTCGTGCGTCTGGCCCTGCAGATATACGGCGTAGTCAACAGGTAAACCCTGCTCTCCAATTTCATGCCTTTCACACTGCTGGATGGAAAGCCATGTGAATGCGCTATTTACGACTCCATAAACTCAGGTGCGGAGGAGTACTGTCCATTGATCCCATGGTGAGGGAAGGAAGAATGTTGCTTTGATTGAACGCTGACTCTAGAGGCTAGTACACACACAGACTGACTGATGAGAAATACTTACGGATCCTTTGCACACACACACACACTCACACACACTCCAACACACACACACACTCACACACACACTGACTCTAGAGAACAGTACACACACACTCCCACACGCATACACACACACATACACACACACACACACACACACACGCACTGACTCTAAAGGCTAATACACACACAGACTGACTGATAAGAAATACTTACGCATCTTTTGCATACACACACACTCCCACACTCCCACACGCATACACACACACACACACTGACTCTAGAGGACAGTACACACACAGTGAGATTGATGAAAAATAGCTTCTGTAGGCTCATGGACGGCTAGCCTGAAGTAAAACTTCTCTTGCCGTCCATCCACTCTGCACTCTGACAAACACATCCTACACACACACACACACACACATACACACACACACACACACACACCTAAAGTGTGAAGCCAGAGTGCTCTGACCTGTTGATAAAAGTTTTTTCTTCAATTAAGGAAGACTGAAGTAAGACCTTTTTTTTTTTCCGAGAGGGGTCTCCCTCTGGGATTGGTCCATGCTTGAGTGCAGTTTACTGAGTGCTCTGATATCCATCAGTTTTACAGCTGCATGCAATGGAAGCTGCTGCTGCTGCTATCTGCCAGCCTGTCCGTGGGGTTACTCACAACCCATAAATCCTAGCGCTATCAGTCTCTCTGTCCAAATGTTCTGCAGATAGCTGTCAAGGGTAGTGTGTGTGTGTGTGTGTGTTTGTGTGTGTGTGTTTGTGTGTGTGTGCTTGTGTGTGTGTGCGCTTGTGTGTGCGCGCGTGTGTGTGTGTGTGTGTGTGCGTGTGTGTGTGTGTGCGCGTGTGTGTGCGTGTGTGTGTGTGCGTGTGTGTGTGTGTGTGTGTTGAAGCTGCAGCATTTACAAGGCATGGTTAAATTCGATTAGGCAGTTTTGATTAAGCAGACAATCATTTTAAGCAAGGTGAGACAGGGCGAAGGGATCATTCTGCTTTTTTGTGTGAAAACTTGTCAAAATGATAACCTGTAATAAATAAAACAGGGGAGAGAAAGAAATTGAAACCTCACTTCTGTTTTTTAGTGATTTTCCAAAGGTGTGCATGGTTATATTTTGGATTGCCATAAATTAAAGGCTTAGAGTGCTTACATTTTCTGCTGTGTTAACATTCAGTGCTAAATGTAAACTGAGAATTCCACCTGTGCTAAGATAATTAACACTTTTTAAGGTTAATGAACTTTAATGTTAAAGAAAAATGAGAAAGAGGTCGTCTAAGAACTGCTCTTTATTCCTGCACTGACAGATAGAGTAATTACTGACTCCTATTGGCTTGCAAACTTGAATTGATCATGAATGAAAAACAGAATCAGAGAGGTTGATTGTTTTAGTTTAGATGTAGATGTAGATGTAGATGGAGATTGTTTAGAGATGTAGATGGAGATTGTAGATTGTAGATTGTTTAGAGATGTAGATGTAGATTGTAGATGTAGATGGAGATTGTTTAGACATGTAGATGGAGATTGTAGATTGTAGATTGTTTAGAGATGTAGATGTAGATTGTAGATGTAGATGGAGATTGTTTAGAGATGTAGATGTAGATTGTAGATGTAGATATAGATGTAGATGTAGATGTAGATTGTTTAGAGATGTAGGTCATGTTTGTTCACTCCAAACATACAGCGGGTGTGATGATGTGCACAAGAAATGCTGTGGCACTGTTATTTATTTTTTTTCTTCCACAATAACAAGCTTTTTTGCCCTCTTTTTTCTGTCTCATTGCCTCTAATTTCCAGTTGTCCCGAAGAAAGCATCCTCTGATAGATAATGGTTTCATCTTTTGCCTCTCTTGGCAGCACTGGAATGATTGACCTCAGTGACATTGATGGCTTATTTGGAGTTCCAGTGAGTAAAAAAGTAGCTTACTGCTGCACTGCAGGAAATCTGAATACAAAGTACACTTGTATTTGTTGCTTGCGGCCAACTTCAAGAGAGCTCTCGGGCTGTTTTGCAATCAGCCACGTTCTGATAATCAGAGTAGTAATAGACTGGGAATTTTTAATTTGCAATTTTTTCAGTGTTGGTTTTCAGTGTCTGGTGCATTCTTTTCCTCAGGACTTGTGTGAGCTTGATGTGTTAAATATGTGTTTGTTTTTTTACCTTTGCTGTCAGTAGTTTGCTGTAATCCCAATCTGGCACATGGTTGTTGATGAGAGTATGAAGTACCATGCCTGTTTCTGTGATTCTCACTCACCTCTGCATCACTGCAGTTCATGGCGTTGGGCAGTTGGGTTAGCCCCTTGCGTTGTGGATCGGCCCAAAGTTTCTCCCTAGACTAACTAAACATAAAGGAGTTCTTCCTTGCCCCTGTTGCTCTTGGGTGCTCCTTGCTGTAAAGCACCATGAGACAATACTATTGTAAAAGGTGCTGTATAAATAGAATAGAATTGAATTGAATAAAATCGCTATCAGCAATAAGAGCTTTTTGTCGCTGGATGACTCTGTTGAAAAGTATTAGAGTGTGTACTTATGGAAATGTTACAGTTTTATGTAAATAGTGTTTCTGCATACTTTTTAAATAACTGGACTTGATGTATTTGTGCACTACAACAGATAGAGTTGGGATGGTGTAAATTAGTGCGCAGCCTTCACATCACAAAGGACTAATTACTGTGACTGAGTCAGTATGCAACCGTGGTGATGTCAGCAATAGGGAATGATCTTTGTGTTGAATGTGTGCCCTACATTCACATGGTCACGTTACAGCTCTGGGTGAATCAGCTAAGGCCATGTTGGAGAGCCACTCTGTATGCCATCTGAGTGAGTGAGTGAGTGAGCGTAGCCACATGCCTCAGAGAAGAGGCTGTAGTGAAGCGTTTTAGTATGACATGCAGGGCTGCCTGATGCAGATGAAATAGTCTGCTGTGATTGGGCAGAAGGCTGCTGATGTGACAGGGTTTCCATCATTTGCTGAATAACATTTTATGAATGAGCTTTTCACTGCAGTCATATGCACTTTGACGCCAAAAAAGGGATGTATATAGTCGCCTATGTAAATAGGCCACAAATATAAACGTACAGATGTGTACATGCAAATGGCAACATCTGGAGAAACAAATCTGTTGGCTTTCTCAGATTTAAGCCCCAAGCCAGTTGCTCTTGCACGTGTGCAGAATATCAACATGCAAAAGTCGATTATCTATAAGGCAAACTGCACCCATCATAGGCCAGTCACAATCACATGTTCTCTCTCTCTCTCTCTTTATTCCTTCCTATCTTGTTCTCTTGCTCTCTGTAGCCAACCTGTATGAGACTAATCAAATAAGACAGCAGCACTGGCCTGAGCGCTGTTTCAAGGTCCATGGGAAAAACTCAATTTTCATCACTGCGGTCACCACATCCTGATAAAACGCTCCCAGCCTGTCGTTTGAGGTACTCTCCTGAGTGTGTTTCAGGCCACAGCAGAGCAAAGGTTAAACACAGAGCCTTATTTGAGAGATTGTCTTATGGATCAGATGGGCAGTAGAGGGGGTTTTGTGTATGTATGTGTGTGTGTGTATGCGCGCATGTTTGTGTGTGTGTGTGTGTGTGTGTATTTGTGTGTGCTTGTGCTTGTGTATGTATTTGTGTGTGTGTGTGTGTGTTTGTGTGCTTGTGTGTGTATTTATGTGTGCGTGTCTATTCATCTATGTGTGTGTGTGTGTGTGTGTGTGTGTGTGTGTGTGTGTGTATGAGAGCAGGTGTCCTTATTAATCCTCAGGCCTTTTGGTTGAGGGCCATATGAAGTAGCCTCCAGCCTGATGGAGAAGAGCATAAATGGACTGCGGCAAATGGCCTTCTGGTTTGACTGATGCGGTGGCCAGGGGCAGGGTTATTGCCACAGTGATGCGCAGTAGTGAGCCAATACTGCCACCTACTGGTAGTAACATAGTAGTGTTTTTGAATAGCTTAGCCTTACAACACATCCACTTGTTTTCTTACAGGAAGGAATATATACAAATGGGTGGTATTTATTACAGGAAGCATGTATTCATTCCAATAAATGCCAATTTGTTGGAAAATAATTACATTAAATTAGTTTAAGCAGACCGAGTTTACTCCATGCATTTGATTTGACAATCAAATGCTTATGATTTTCTACCTGATTATGATTGCATATAATTATATATAGGCTATAAGAATATGTTTAGAGGAGGATGTTTAAGGCGCTCTCAGCAAAGAGGAAGAAGGACCTTCTGCAATGTACCGTTCAGAAATCCCATTTCATATACAGCATATATACAGGAAACAGCACATCTGAGTCATATGATAGATTTGTGCATGGGCAAATACAGCAAGTTACATATAAACTCAGACTCAGTGGTGGCTACAAAAACGGCTCTATCACATTCAAAGTTGTGAGAACAAACATATAGCATGTAGCATACAGTATATGTATCAGCATAAAAAATGTGGCTTGCAAAACAGCAGAATAGTGGAGGGCAAGTATCCAGTGTCACAAGCAAAAATGAAAGATGCTCGCTTCCGCTGAGTAAATTGTAGACTACTCAGATTGAAACAAAGTGGTCAGGTCAGTGGAGAGGGGCGTTTGGTTTCCGGAGTGAGCATGAATGTGTGAGTTAACGCTCAGCTCCCGTCACATGTCCGTATGGCGCTTATAACAGTCATTTGAACTTGCCGGTTGCAGGAAATCAACTCAGGACGTGCTTGCAAGTGTGCTGTCATGATGGTGTGCGTGACTGGCAACAGTCTCACTAAAGACTGGTGAATTCTTCTGATTCTTATTTAGGAGCTGCTGCTGTGGTGTTGCAGGATTCATGCACTTGCTAGTGACTGCTAACTCTCTCTAGCTGTCTCCACAGCTGGCACTGTTGCATTCCCTGGGCGAAGAGTAATAGATTTGACCAAAATCCCTCTAAGGCAAGTCCCTTCACTCAGACGCCATCTTGGAACGCCTTTGGGCTATTTTTGAGTTAACAAGACCAGGCCCTAACAAAATGAATGGGGAGATATCCAAAAGTCCAGATTGGCGGGTTGTACTGAATTCAAAAGTATCTTGTGCGAATCCTTGTTTAAGCCTTAACAAAATCAACCCGTAGATAGACGAAATAAAGCTAAAAAAAGACATTCTTTAAAACGGAAATGTGCTCACTACGCCTGCGCGAACATTTGCAACATGGCTATCACCATGGTGACTGAGGTAGTAAATGAAAGGTTACCTGTCAGTCATACCGTGTCCAACAATGCAATTGGTTACTTTCACTGCAGGGCAGAACTTTTTTCAAGTGATGCGTCTCCTCCTATATAAGTGTCTCTGCTTTTACATTCAACTATCCTCATGCTTGCAGTGAAATGGAAGGAGCACAATCTCATAGACTTTAATCACAGTGCTCTATTCTGCTCTATTACCTGCCAAAGGACTACAGGTGGAAACTAGCATGACTTGGCTAAAACCTTGTGCAATGCATCTTTCTTGTTTTACACAAGACTGATGTCCCTATTGTGCACTGTCCCTTTTACAAATAAACTAAACTAAACCAAACGGTGTTCTCCTGTGCGCATGTGTTTGTGTGCATTCATGAGGATGTGTATTTGTGTGTGTGTCTGAGAAATGTGTGCTTCTCTGTGAGCATGTCTGTGTGTGGGTGTGTGTGTGTGTGTGCACCCATGGCCTGTTCTGTGTACCCTGACTCAGCAGGACCAGATGAGGTTGAGCTCACCCTCCATGAGCCCGTGGCACCCAACGGCTCATTTAGTCTGCACATTTGTCTGCTCCACAGCACAGGCCAATCACAGCCACTTATCACAGTCACATGACTAGAAGCCTTGGGCTACGTACAGGCATTGTTTTGTAAGAGTCTCCTGAGCCCACCTCAAAAATTACAACATCAACAACAACAGGGTAAAGAACAAAGAGGCAGAGGTGGGCTGGGGAGAGTGTGTGTGTCTGTGCATGTGCGTGTGTGTGTGTGTGTGATGGCACGCCTGAAGGGGTGCAGTAGGGTTGGATACAATTCGTTTGGCAGGCAGCATGATGCTGCAGAGACAGGGAGCGGAAAGCTCATCAGCTCCAGGTCATTAGGCTCCCAGTTGAAAATACACTCACGGGGGAACAGCCAGAACTCCCTAGCTATGAGCACTGTATCTAAGTCACGAAGCACAATGCGAGTAACAAGGATATTTAGTCCAAGAAGTGTTTTGTGCATTTGCACTGTTAATGTAATCGTATTATTCATGTTTGACCACACTCATGTTTAATTAAATTGATGAGTCAGGCTGAAGTGAAGCTTCGTGATGATAACATTGTTTTTTTGAACTACTAGATAAACAAATTTGTACAAATCTAAGGCCTCAGTTATATGTTTTTTGCTGTAAGATAAAGATATATGCAGAAAGCGTTACAGCACTGTTAAAATCTAAACCAGCTTCTTTCATTTTTTGTTCATCTCTTAAATAGCAAGTAAATGACCATGGTATTCAGAGGTGGTCACAGCTAGTTTGCATTCTTTAGCTTATCTTTTTAAACCCGATCAAGTAAAGAGATTCTATTTATTTATTTATTTTTAAGTCCCAACAGTAAATATATCAGCTGCTCTTCTCAATGTGTTTTTTTTTTCTCAGATCTCAAACCAAACTGCCCTGGCAGGTTGGCCTAGTTTGATCAGATTATTTTACAACCCAGACACAGATGAAACTGCAAACGCAGACGAAAACATAACTTCCTTGGTGGAGGTAATAAACTCGTAATGCAAGGTTAGGTGAGAGCCTAAAGAAGGTTATGCATTGGTTAAAGATTAACTAAAGATTATGCATTGGTTTCAGTAGGATTTTTTCATATAGAGGTAGTCCAGATTGATCTGATCATCACCATTTTTTCACTGAAGAACTAGGAATAAATAGAAAATATGTGGTGGTGATTTAAATGGGCATATGAGCAAAGTTTAATTGAAATTAGTGGGAAAATACTGTTGAGCTTAGATGAATGTCTTAGGTGCGTAAAAACCAGCAGTCAGGGGGTAGCAGAGGAGCTTTTTGCATGCTGCATAGTTAAAAGATGAAGGTCTTTGCAAAATTAGTTCATTTATTAACAGTTGCAAGAGTTAAAAAGAGCAGGTATTTCAGCAAGGCAGCTCATCTCAAGGCTCATAAACACGCCTCACCTACATTCCACAGCTGAATTGAAAGAAACAATTACAGAAACAGAAAAATGCAAGTACTACTTCTCTGACTTTGATTGGTGGCCTAGGTGTTTTTATAAGGTTTAATTTCATGCTCAGGCACTTAATTTTCAATTGCTGCTGTCCTCCTTTCTCCAGTTTCTATTCTGAAGAGCGGAACTATTCTGCGCTCTGTTTCCTAGATACAAGTGCATGTGACATGTTGTTGCATGGAATCTTACCTATTCAGTTTCATTTTCACTGAATGTCATTTTCCATTACCTGAGAAACTCCTGGAGAGCTTTAAAGAAAGTTGCATGATGAGACCTAGTTCAGAATTCATCATCTGATACTGCAAGCAACAGGTAGTGTGATTTTTTCCCGTGGAATGAATAGATAATTGAATAATGACTGAGGAGACAGAATTGACACATGAACAAAACAGCTTTTATGAGACACATGTAGACATGTATGTATGTTTTGAATGTAAAGCAAAATATGGATGTGTTTTGACAGGAAGCTGCTAAGATGTCATGAGGTGTTCTTAGTAGTTGTTGTTGTCATATTGAGAAGCGTTTCATTTTATCACTAAACGGTTGATTCCAATGTAATATTTTCAACTAGTTAAGCTAGATTAGATATGTTTTTTGAAAGATATTTAATACGAAATTTGAAATGGTGTGTCTTTGAATTCAGAAACTAAAGTGTCAAAATGCTAGATGTGCTTGAATTATGTAGTTCTGTTAGTTCTATCATAATTTTATTTATTTGTATTTTAGTAATATATTTGTATATGCATACTTATTCCTAGTTACCTTCAGAGGACAGCCATGTCAAACACTAAACCCCTGGTGGAAATAGATGAGCTGAGATGTTCAGGATTTGGTCAGCCAAGCCCCAGACATGGGCTACAGCTGCTGTACTGGTTTGCTAGAAATTACATTGAGTTTGACAACAACAACCAGACTGTCATGAGATACAATCCAGAGAGCAGAAGCTTTGGCTTCCGTCGATTCGAAAACAGAATTGATCGAGGTGCTCGACTTCTTCCCTATCAGAACAACCCATACTATGAAGTGGGTAACTTGCGCTCAGCAGACGACCTGCCTGCATATGTCAAAGAGAAATACACAGGCGAAATGGATGATAGTAACACTGACCGTCTTATTATTGGCTTAAATTCACGTAGAAAACTCAGCAAAGTCTACGTGACACAACATGAAGATGAGAGAAACTTTGCTCGTGATCGCACTTACCAGATCAGCACAGACCTTCTACGTGAAATTCACAAATTTACTAAATGTGAGACTTTCTTGAAAAAGATGAAGAAAGAATCAAACAACACACACAGTGAAAAACCAAGACCAAGGGAAAAAGGTGGTTATATAGAACTTCCTCAAAGTGAACGAAATGAGACAGTTTACTCAAGACAAGAGGCAGACAGATGTTGTTGCGTTATTCTTTAAACTGCCATTTGGTTCCTCTTCCAGAATGTTTCACAACAGTACCTCTGTCTGTATTAAGGCCCTGAGCTCTGTTATTGAAAAAAAAATGTATGTCAATTACTGTTTTACTGTTTTCTTCTTTTACATCAGTTAACCTTTATTTTCTTTTTAAGAGGTCCTTTTGTCATGCCAATTATTTGTATGCACTTTAAGGAACAAATTTTGTGCTGATGGTTTGTACAGTTTCTTTTTTTTTTTAACTTTTCAATGAGAATTGATTGAAGTCTCAGGTAAAATGTAGTGAACATAGTCTACAACATCAACATCAAATGAATGATTGAGGGTGTGGTATGCAGGTTGGTTTTATTACAGGCTATTAGAAATGATATGTACTTTTGGATTTTGTGAATAAACTCAATCTAATGTCCATGTGTGTTTATATCTTCTCTAACAAATAATATTTCAATATAGCTGACAAGTGAAGTGAAGATGAACAGAAATGTTCTTTCAGGTCAGTCAATAGAGTGGTCTAAACTAAAAATGTCTTATTAAAATAGATGTATCTCACATGGTTACATGGCATCACAGTATGCTTCACTGTTATATCGCTTAGCTAATTAGCTTAGCTTAGCTTAATCATGTTAAAATGACATGAGAGAATCAAGGTCCAAGGTCATGCAGAGGCTTTTGTTTTAATGACTTTTTCACCCTCCCTCACTCCTCGTTATACCATCAGTCTCTCACACTGCTTCTATCATTTGTTCCAACTGCTTCTGTCATTTGTTCTGACTGCTTCTCCTTGTTCCGACTGCTCCTGTCATTTGTTCTGACTGCTTCTCCTTGTTCCGACTGCTCCTGTCATTTGTTCCGACTGCTTCTCCCGCTTGCAAAATTTGCCCAATTGCGCATTTTTAGGGTGATTCCAGGAGATTTGGGATGTCTGGTATATCATAACAGTTGACAGTCATCCCTAGGCAGGACAAGCATTTTATGACTGGCACACACACACACACACACATACCCACACTCACGCGCACACTCCCACACACACACACAAACTATGCCTTAAACAGTCCTTCCCTGTGTTCTCTGTTCTTTTCCTCAGGAACCAGTGACCCCTATGTGAAGTTTAAGGTAGCAGGGAAGGAGGTGTTCCGCAGCAAGACCATCCACAAGAACCTAAACCCAGTATGGGATGAGCGGGTCAGCCTGCTGGTGGACACTCTGAGAGAGCCTCTCTATGTCAAGGTGAGCCACTTAGGGGCAGTAGAGAGTGTATGTCTCTGAGTGCATACATAAAGATCAACTATGGGCTGCCTTCAACTTCCCTGTCCTGTATATTTTTACGTTAGCTAGGTTACCTAATTGGAAAAGGTCATGTGATCAAGGAAAGTTAAAGATTATAGAGCAGAAGATGATAGGGAAGAAGGATGTGCATAAGGAAAGAACAACTGTGTTGTTAAGAGAATCTGACCCATATAATTATTGGAATTTGGATGTTATTGACCTGTGTCAAGTTGATTTGTTGTTACTTGGCACAAGAAATAAATTTCTCTTATCATGTTTACTTTCAAAATGAGGTTTGAAGGGAAGCTTTAGGAAATACTTTCATCTTTGGAGAATGACAATGATTGTTATGGCTCACTCCAATAGGAACCTCTCCAAGCAAAAAAGAGAGAGAAAGGAAATAAAAAAGAAACAGGAAAATCGCAAGGGTTGTGTTGATGAGGGTTACTTGATGCAACAGAGCTGTATCTGTAACGGCTCTGATGCAACTGACACAACAGCACCACCATGTGGATCGTTTGGGTACTGATTGAAATGATTTAGGCCTTGTCCACACTTAGCCGGGTATCTGATAAAACAAATATATTTTTCTACGATTTGGTCATCCACACATAACCGCAGGATTATCTCCTTTAAAACGGAGCATTTGAAAAACTCCGACCAAAGTGAAGATTTGGGAAATCTCCTGTTTGCCGTTTCAGTGTGGAAATCAATAACCGGAGTTTTACATTTTTAAACGTCACTAACTGCGACAATTGATGCGTAAACGTCACATATGTGCCCTTGTTTATGTCAGACAATTGACAGCATGGATCAACTGAGAAGCCTGTTACCGCGAAATTCTGCGTTTTTGTGTGGATGTGAATATATTTAAAACAGTCGTGTGTGGACCCAAGAGTTTTTAGAAAACGGAGGACAGCAAATGTGCTGTTTGTAAAAATACCCGCCTACGTGTGTACATGGCCTTAGTCATCAGAGTTGAAGTGACATTGCCCATCTCCCTTCCCTTCAGAAACACGTGTGTGTGAGCATACATACTTGGACTAATAAAAAGTGACTTATGCTCTGTCACAGCACTGAGGCAATTATTTTTGAAAAGGACCTTTGCAAATGTTCTTTCTTGTTAATCTGCAGACAACCCCTCTTCTAATTTTTTTAATGTTTATATATCAATTGTAAATGTGAATTGTGCATGTGCAAACAGAAAGGTTATCCAGGTACTGGAAAATATAAAGTTAGATAAAATGTTTTTATCTTTATGCAAAAGATAACTGTTGACTACAGCTGACTCGCAGCAGGTAGTGAGTCAGTCAATCTGCGAAGAAGCACTCTTGACATCTCACTCGTTTACTCCTCCATGCACCAAAAAAACGAAAGTGTTTGTGTCTGTCCCTAATCATCAGACATTGATATAATCAGTCACTGCTATGAATGACTTCAGGTTTAATATTAATAAAGTGTTGCTTAAAGTTGTGCTTTACAATAATAGCAAGTGCAGGAAAGAATTACCCCCAACTCTTTTAGTATAAAGAGGAAGTGTATCAGAATATTATGACCATTTGAACTTTTATCCCATTTTGTAAAAGTCACCTTAGAGAAATAATTACACTTTTATCAGGTCTCTTACCGAGAGGGACTCTCATACCCTAACGTTAATCATTCCCTGTGTTATGTTACTGTATTTTTGTAATGTTGAATGTGTGTGCACTCTCTGTTCTCTGTCATATGCGTGTATGAACTCTTCTCTTTGTTTTGCTGTAGGTCTTCGATTATGACTTTGGCCTGCAGGATGATTTCATGGGTTCAGCCTACGTCTATCTGGAATCTCTTGAACTTCAGAGGTGTCTACCTCCCCCATCTAGTAGTCAAGATGATTATAAACATTTATTTCTGGTCACTAATCTTCATTTAACCCTGTTACTGTGAATTGAATTTACAGTTAAAAAAAATATATATATATATATTGTTTGGTAAATTGTCGCCACCCGGTGTTCAATGTTGATATTGCACTGCACAATCACACCACCACCACCACCCTCAATAGTGATGTCAAGCTTACTGTAAGACATTAAGTAATTGTCACACTCAGTTTAGATAGCTAATGGAGTAGGGTCTCTTGAAATGTATATGGCATAATGTATGAGTAGTTTATTACAGTGTCAGGCTGATTCTCCAGATCCCTAGATGTGACCCTTGACCTTAAAGACCCCCACTATCCTGACCATGACCTGGGAACTTTGGACCTGGCCATCACTGTGACCCCTAAAGAGGGGGACGTCCGAGAAGCTGTAAGTTCTCACTTTTGTCTTGTGATAACTCTGCTCACGCACACACTCACACACACACACACACACACACACACACACACACACACACGTGCACACACACACACACATGTGCGCACGCACACACACACACACACACACACACACACACACACAATACACACACACACACACACACACACACACACTCACACACTTAGGCTTTGTCCAAATTTGTCCAAATATCCCTGTGTTTACATTAACTCACAAACATACACACACACACACACAGATTCACTTTCTCTCTCACACACACACAAAGACACGCACGCGCACACACACACATATAAACAGATACGCACACATAAATACACACACAAGCACACACACACACACACACACACACACACACACATACAAACACACACCACACACACCAACACACACACACACACACATTTTGTTGAAAATTGATCCCATAAAAGATCTGTCATGCAACCTGTCTACACCGTTGATGGTGAACTAGTGTGCATCTAAAATTATTTCAGGCAACTAACATAAATGTGAAGAGTTTAAAGTGAGTTTGTTTACAGTAAATGCGTTTTCTCATTTGAGACTATTCTGTTATTATATCATAATTGAACATTCCGGAATTATTGTGATCCTTTACATACTCAGTCTAGAGTCGTCTGGTAATGGTTGAGAGCCGATGCTGAATAGATTCCATTCTGAACTGCTCTCAAGCAGTGACCAGTATGTTGTCTGGGACAGCAGAGGGATTGGCAGGTTTGAACACTCTGTTTCGCTCAGATGCCGAGTGAAAGACGCTCGTATGGCGCGTTGTACAAATGCCATCACGCTTTGGCCGGGGAAGTGCAAGAGAAGAAGAAGTAAACAAGTTTTAAAGAAAGAAAGAAAGAAAGAGAGCGAAAGACAGACTGAAAGAAAGAAAGATCTCTTTAATCTCTTTCTCTCTTCCACTATCTCTGAGGGCCTCCTTGATTAGAAGTAAATGCGTCTTCATTACAAGGAGATGCTGCTATTTCGGCTTTGTTCATTTAATTGTACCACATTA
Source organism: Tenualosa ilisha (assembly GCA_015244755.2). NCBI lineage: Eukaryota > Metazoa > Chordata > Actinopteri > Clupeiformes > Clupeidae > Tenualosa > Tenualosa ilisha. Next base: position 414,045 of record PYXC01000412.1, on the reverse strand, counting down.
TGTAGAACATGGGCTCACATGGGACCGAAGAGAGTCTGTTTGATCTGATATCTTAGTTACTGTGTGCAGCTTTATTCTATAGGATTGCAAACGCAACTTCTTTGCAACTTTCTCCAAGGCCCCCATGCTGGGCTGAGAGAAATGCTCACATATCCTGGCACAACCTCAGTCGGCTGTTTGGTTTGTCCTTCTTAGCTCCCTCCTCTGGACACCTGCAGATATTACACAATCCCTCCCATTTGACCACTATGCTAGTCTACAAATTTCCCTGGAGAAGAGCAGGAAACCAGATTTATAGATATATAGAACTCCATTTATAACCATTTGGCAATGGAAAAGAAACGCATTAACCAAACTTTATTTGAACAACCTATTCTTTCTTTTTTGCTTCTAAACTCAGGCTAAACTTACACATGTATCAGTCACAGTAAGAAAAGCCTTAGACTGCTCTGCTGGGCATTTCACTATCATTTCAGCTTTCATACAAAGGCCTCATTCCAGGCAGCAGTTATGTTGTGTGTGTTGATCTGTTGATGATGCCTAACTGATCGTTGTGTGTGTTGATCTGTTGATGATGCCTAATTGATCATTGGTTATTTGCTCTCCCATTAGTGCTGCTTACCTGGGGTGACCTCCGCCCCAGAGCAATGCATGAACAGTATCTGTATGTGATCACATACTGTAAATACCTGTTCTATGGCTGTGCGGGGCCTGGAAGTTCTCTCTCTCTCTCTCTCTCTCTCTCTCTCTCTCTGTCTTGCTCTAACCTTCATTCAGGAGATGTATGTTTTCTTTTGTGACTTGCTCAGTTTGCATAGTATTGTGCAAGTGTGTGTGTGTGTGAGAGAGGGAGAGGGAGAGAGCGTGAAAGAGATGGAGAGAGATGTGTATGTAGAAAGTGTATGTGTGTATGAGACAGAGAGAGACAGAGAGAGAGAGAAAGAGAGGGAGTGCAAGTGATGTGTGTGCGTGGATGCATGCGTGTGCTTATGTGTGTGTGTGTGTGTATTTGTGTGTGTGTGTGTGTGTGTGTATGTGTCCCTGCTGTTGTTGCTGGCCTGGGCTTGCTCGTGGGCCTTTCCCGTTCCTCATCACAGCTCATGTGGATGGGCTGGCTTTTTTACACTGGCTTTGTCTCATTTGCAGACCATGCTATTGAGAAGGAGTTGGAAAAGATCCAGTAAGGTAAACTACAGCATACACTCTGTGTCCTCCTCCCATTTCCCTGTCAACAAACAACAACAACTGCATTCATGAGCTTCCACTCGCTGCCTACGCAGTGCTCTGCTCCACTAAGGGCCCGTCTGGTCGGAAAAGCCCCGACGACGACCCCTCCCTTTGCCCCTCTCTGTCAGTTGCCCCGATCAGTCCGCTCCAGCCAGCATTCTCCTGGTTCCATTTATTTTCTACACGCTGCAATATACAGACAGACTCAATTTTCCAAGGGAGAAATGTCGCTCTCTTCTGGTGAGAGCGAGCATTACAAAGTGAAGAGCACTTTATGACTTTATGACTCAGTCAAATCATCTGATTACTGTACCAGACCAAGAACATTACTTTTGTCCTCAAATCACCATGAGGTGGCGCTGGAGAGTCAAAGATTCATCTTTTTTCCTGAGTCCCAAAAGTGCAGGTGAAGTAGGTGCATGTATATTGCAGCTGGTTAGTGAGAAAATAAAGAAGTCTTCCTCGCTGTCATCCTAATGCTGGTCTCACTGCTCTGGGGTGAACTGACCCTCAGCACCTCTGCTGAAGCTGGAAGTGTCATCTACTGGCCCAGCTTCACTCTTATTTATCCCCATTGTTTTAAGTCTCAGTTAAAAGGGGAAAAGATGGAAAAAAGCTTGTGGAAAAAAGACTTATTCTGATGTGGATCTATTTGGAAGCAAGTATCCCTGAGCAAGAAGTGGGATGTTAAAAAAAATGTCCTCCATCTTTCCTCTCCCACTTGTCCTCTTCTCCTTGCCTTTGTGTTCCTCATTCCTACAAGCTGTCTTGATTTTTCATTACTGGTGATTTTTTTTTTTTAATCTTTATTTTGTATCGTTGATTTGATTTTTGTTTTTCTCATGGGAACTTGTGGCATGCTAGTCGAAAGGTCAGTTGAGTCCTGTCGGTCTGTGCATGTTGTCGTACTGCATTGCTGTCTCGTGGCTTGCGAGCCAATTGCACTGAGTTTAGGGAAGCACTCCTCAGACAGCATTTGAAGTTTAGAATGGCTTTCAACTGAGACTTTTAAAAAAAAAAAAAATTCTTAGAAGCATTTCCAAACAGGATTGTCTTTTTTGTAGCATCCTAGTGAGTCAGTCATGTATGAAAATGTACAGTATGTTTGTGTGTGTGTATGTGTGTGTGTGTGTGAGTGTGTGTGTGTATGACTAGACCTATCAGAGACTAGAAATTGCGTTACAGTCAGAAGCACACACACATACACACACACACACACACTATTCATAAATCATTTGTGTGTGTGATAGGATGAGTTTCAGAGCAGCCAGCCTCTTTTGTAGGCGCTGCCGTAGCCGTTTGGGGTCAGGTCGCACCCCGCTACGTTTTGGGCGCCAGTTCTGTGGCGCTCTCTTCTTCTTTTTCTTCTTCTTCTTTTTTTCTGGCGCAAGTTCCAGGAGCCCCCTGGAAACATGAAAGCGTCTCTCTTTTAGCGCGCCCATGGAAGACGCCCCTGCTGCTTCAACTCGCCCACCCACCCCTTTCCGAAAGCCCAGCCTTTGATGCCTCAAACTGGGCCAGTGCCGGGTGGGACTCAGGCTGGGAATTAGCTGCCGCGCTAGCTAACCACCTCCACACCGGGCCCCTGCTAGCGCTAGTCCCAACGCCGGGCGCCCCCCCTCCGTCAGGGCCTATTTATACTCGTCTCCGTGCCTCCGTCTTTAATGAAGTCGGATCCAGGAAGCGCTGAGCCGCGGAGACACACAGTCGACCCCCCCCGCCAGCTGTACGCGTGCGGATTATGACTTGCCTCCTATTATTTCTAAAGAGTCGAAAATTCGACCTCAGAGGAAACTTTAATTCTGTTAATAGGGAAGCCAAAACCATTGACCCTCACCCAACTGTTCTGCTGTGTCACAGGTGCTCTATCACATCTGGCTTTGTTGTAGCATAGCCTGCTATACCCCCTGTTGCTGTGTTTCTATGTCATAGTCTTAGATAGAGCTCCCAAGGAGTTTAAGGATCTCCATACATTGTAACTACTTAACATTTGAGTTTAATTTGAGGGTTATGCAAACATTGATTATTGAATGTTTGTTACATACTGAAGCATCTGACGTACTGGCCGGAGGATATAGTTAGTGAACTTGATGAAATGTAAAATATTACACTTTGTGATGTCATACCCAATAACACAAAGTTGATTTCCCTCTGATGAAATGGAGACATTTGTGCTTGTGAGTGCGATTGTCAGGAGAGTCTGCTTTCTTCCACTCAAGATGCTCACAAGAGGCCTCTCTTTTACAAGGGGAACAACAGCCGTAGCCTCTTCACTCAGATGGATATTTGCATGGAGATCTCTTCTTTCTTTCTTTCTTTCTTTTTTTTTTTCCAACGCGACAACAGTCTCTCGCTTGTCATCCTGCGTGGCCTAGTTTGGCACGGACCTTCCCATTGGCCGTCCAACATCCAGCACCAGGCCTGGGATGTAATGAGCAATCTGTCGCAGCAAAACAATTACGAGCCCTTTCAATTAGTCAAGGCACTGGAGAGCCGCGGCATCACGCGGATCCACTGCATTAGCATACTGTGCTTCTCCGAGCTCTCCTCTTCTGCTGGGGCTGCCGCACACGAATTGGTGTGTGTCAGCGGTTGTGTGTGTGTGTGTGTGTGTTTATCTTCGTGTGTGTGTGTGTATGTGTTTGTATTAGTGTGTGTGTGTGTGTGTGTGTTTATCTTTGTGTGTGTGTGTGTGTGTGTATGTGTTTGTATTAGTGTGTGTGTCTGTGTGTGGTGTGTGTGTGTGGTGTGTGTAGTGTGTGTTGTGTATTAGTGTGTGTGTGTGTGTCTGTGTGTGTGTGTGTGTGTGTGTGTGTGTGTGTGTGTGTGCGCGTGTGTGGTGTGTGTGTGTGTGCCTGCCTGCCTGCTTGCCTGCTTGCGCCACAGTCAGCCACTTAGCATTAATATCTGGAGAGAGGGAATGAAGAGGCTTGCCTGGAGATCAAAGCCGCGTGCTTGCGTGGCAGGGTTTTTCAAAGTTTAATGAAATGCACTCACAACAAAAGCCATACTAATGAGTTACCAAATCAAGCACAGGAGACAGAGATATCTTATAGAAATTTGTTTGTTTGACAAAATAACACAGATGTCTTACTTTGCCGCAGGAACTATAGCTGTGTCTTCCCATAGTGTTCTCTCACACGTACTTCATAATGGACATGAATTTACCTCACCTGCAGACGAGATTAGATACAGCTCATACAAATTCTGTTTTTAGATACTTCGGCTGTGGCAAGGTGTTCAGGATAATTGCTGTATACTGAGTCTATGAGTAGCATCCAAGCCAGGATTCATCAGGATTGCAGTGATTCCTTGCAATGATATACTGCACACACACACACACACACACACACACACACACACATCATACGTGCATCCATACACATGCACACGCACGTACACACACACACAGGATTGCAGTAATTCCTTGCAATGATATACTGCACACACACACACACACACACACACAACACACACACACACATCCATACGTGCATCCATACACATGCACACGCACGTACACACACACACACACACACACACACACAGGATTGCAGTAATTCCTTGCAATGATATACTGTATTGTGTGGTTTGATTATATTGTTTGTTGATGTGTTTCTATTCCCTATTGGCTTGTTTGTGTGCACTGTGTGTGTTCTGGCATTTCATTGTGTTGAGGAAGTCAAGACAATCCATGAGAGTCACCAAAAAGCTAATGTGTGTGTGTGTGTGTGTGTGTGTGTGTGTGTGTGTGTGTGTGTGTGTGTGTGTGTGTATGCACATCACATCATATGCGCGTGGACACGGACGTGCATGTCTGTTTGTATGTTTGTATTCATGTATGCATTGTTGTGTGTATGTGTTTGCGTGTTTGTGTTTGTGTCCGTGTGTGTGTGTGTGTGTGCGTGCGTGTGTGTGTTTTGTCTGTGTGGGTATACATATGCATTGTCTGTGTGTGTGTGTGTATGTGTGTGCACATGCATGCCAATGTCCGTGTGCACGTGGCTGTGTGCATGCATGCGTGTGTCCGTGTGTATGTGTGTGTGTGTGTGTGTGTGTGCGCGCGCGCATGTGTTCTTAGCATCACCAGAGCCTGCGGCTGTCGGACGTGCACAGGAAGGCGCAGCTATGGCGGGGGATCGTGAGCATCAGTCTGATCGAGGGACGCGGGCTCCAGCCCATGGACAGCAACGGCTTCAGCGACCCCTACGTCAAGTTCAGGATGGGCCACCAGAAGTACAAGAGCAAGGTCAGCACCCCCAGTGAGGAGTGTGTGGTACAGTGGTTTGGAGTGGACCATATTAATAATAAATTCTACGGAAAATACACTAGTCATATCCATAATGCTAATAACATGCAATGGCATTTGTATTTGATGTTGAATGATTACGTGAAATGTTTCCTATGATTTTTTCATGTGAGTTCTACAGTCAAAGAAAGCAAATGCTAAATTTTCTAGCTATTCGCGTCATACCATGAATATGTTTTATAAAATATGTTTGTGGTGGTTCTGTCATTGTCGTATATCGCTACACGCTGCCTTACCTTACCATACCTTACTTACTAAAAAATTAGATTATGTTGTTCGGGAACAAAAAAGCACCAGGGAAATAGGTGTCCTATTTCAGGGAAACAGCTGTCCTGTCAGTGTAGTCCAAAAAATGAATAGCCTAAGCGTAGATATGAACTAGAATCTAAATAACATGACTCAAGCAGAATGCTATAGGTAAAACTCACTTTTAGAGAGTAAATGATTCGACTACGGCGAGGTGTAGCATTGTATTCTTTAAAGATACCAGAAGTTGTCCTGTCCTCATTCAAAATGCTCTCAACTGATACAGTGTGTAACTGCAGTCAATTAAAGTTATTATCCATCCACACTTGTCAGTGATCAGCACACATGCAGCATCTTTTCCCCTGTTGATTCTCTTTCTGCAGACGATACCTAAAACCCTCAACCCTCAGTGGCGGGAACAGTTTGACTTCCACTTGTACGAGGAACATGGCGGTTTCATTGACATCACCGTGTGGGACAAAGACACGGAAAGAAGGATGACTTCATGGGCAGGTGTGAGTCACACACAGTTACATTTAGCAAACGCTTTTATCCAAAGAAACTTACATTTTTGTCAACCATCAATTGTTTCGATTGAAGCGCCTTACTCAGGGGCATAATGGTGGCAGCTGGGATTCGAACCCACAACTCTTTTTTTTTCAGGCTACTTGCACGCTAGCCAGGTTCCTTAACTGCTCCACCACCACCAGCACACACACACACACATGCATACACACACTCAAACATATGCATGCAGATACACTTTCTGTTAATTGTTTCTGGCTCTAGACAAACCAGATTCAAAGCTGTTGCAATCAACAACCATCAAGACTTTGGCTCAGTTGAGCCTTTTGATCTTAAACTCTAAAGTAAATATCTCAAGATTAAGGGTGTATGTGTGTGTGTCTGTGTGTGTGTGTGTGTGTGTTTGTGTGTGCGTGTGTGTGTGTTTGTAGAGAAAGAAAAACAGGGCCACATTAAGAGGTCATTAATTTGCGAGAGACGTCTAGTGTAATGACTTGTGGGAGAGACTGGAGATTCGGGAGATCAGGAGTTATCTAATCACACAGACACACACACACACACACACACACACACACACCACACACACACACACACACACACACACACACACACACACACACACACACACACACACCATCACATCTGCCCTGCCCTGATATACTGTGCCACTCTTTGAGGAGCGGGCATGGCCCCCAGGCTGGTATAATTGGCTATTTCCCCTTCCTCTTAAATGCCCATCTGTTTGAGACCCCCACCCCCCCATCCACCCCTCCATCTCTCCATTCCTCCATCCCGCCATCCCTCCCCAGGCTCCCTGGCCCCTGCTGCTGGCCACATTAACTCTCCATTCAGGATCAATGGCCGACTTCATTAGAGACACGGGGAGCAGAGCCTGGCTGCCCGCACCCTGGCACAGCTCGGCACGCTGCCACGCACGAGAGCTGTCGTCTCGTCACGTCTCGTCACGCCACGTCTCGTCTCGTCTCGTCTCGTCTCGTCTCGTCTCGTCTCGTCTTGTCACGTTGGCGCTGTAGAGACTGAGTGTGCGAGCACAGTATGAGGGATGAGCTCTTGTCTGTCCCACGTCCATCCCCGATCTCTCTCTCCGTCCATCTCTCCCTCCCTCTTTTTTTTTTTTTTTGGTCCTTTTGTGTTGTCGCTTCTTTTTGAGTATACTTCTGTAACCTTGACTTTTTGCAGCATTCTGGGTCCCGGTTAGGGATTCTTTTAGTATGCTACACACTGTAGGTGTTTCTATGCTCATAGATGTATCAGTGGAGTCCTGGATGTACAGTATGTGTATAATTTCATGTATCTGTATTTTGTGTGTGTGTGTGTGTGTGTGTTGAGCCTGAATGTTTATGTATGGTGGTCTTTGTATGTGTGTGTGTGTATGTGGTGGTCTCTGCGTGGATGTCTGTGTGTGTACACGCATGTGTGTGTGTGTGTGTGTGTGTGTGTGTGCGTGGCTGTGTGTTTGTGTGCGTCAGGTGTCAGATCGACCTGTGTGAGCTGATGCGGGAGCACACCCACCGTCTGGAGCTGGGCCTGGAGGAGGGCGAGGGCACGCTGGTGATGCTGGTCACACTCACCGCCTCTGCTGCCGTTTCCATCTCAGACCTGTCCATCAACATCCTGGACGACCCGCACGAACGCCACCAAATCATGCAGAGATATGTAAGTCGAGTATATGTGTGTGTGTGTGTGTGGATGCAACGTGTGTCTGTGTGTGTGTGTGTGTGTGTGTGTGTGTGTGTGTGTGTGTGCAGCTCATTTAGTGGGTACATTTCTGATGGGGTGTTTGTTGTTGACGAAAATGAGTACTGTAACGTAATGAGAATCTATCTAACACTATAGGATTTGTGTGTGTGTGTGTGTGTGTGTGTGTGTGTGTGTGCGTGCGTGTGTGTGTACTGTGAGAATGTGCAAACTGCCTTGTATGTGGCAGCTTCTGTGACGTGACCTCCCTTTCCAAAGCAGCTGAGCTGCTGAGGCCTAGAGCTGGGTTTGTAGCTGAGAAAGGAGAGAAGAGGTGGAGAGAAGAGAAGAGAAGAGGAGAGAGTAAAGGAGAGGAGGAGAGTAGAGAAAGGCAGAGAGATGAGAAGAGTGGAGAGGAAAGGAGAGGAGAAGAAAGTAGAGGAGAAAAGAAGAGGAGAAGATAGTAGAGGAGAGGAGATGAGAGGAGAAGAAAGTAGAGAGGAGGGCAGAGGAGAGGAGGAGAAGAAGAGAGGAGATGTAAGTGGAGGGAGAAAAGAAGAGGAGAGGAGATGAAAGTAGAGGAGAGAAAGACAGAGGAAAGGAGAGGAGAAGAAAGGAGAGGAGAGGTGAGTGGAGGAAGGGAGAAAAGAAAAGGAGAGGAGATGAAAGTAGAGAAGAGAGGGGAGGAGAAGAGAGGAAAGGATAGAAAGAACAGATGAGAGTCAGGCAATAGAGAGAAATACAGGGTGGAGAGGAGAACCAGAGAAGTCTGGATCCAGAGGAGTGAGAGAAGAATACAGAATGACATCATGTGTGTGAAAGAGGAGAAAAAGAAAAGAGCAGAGAGCAGTAGCGATAGAAAAGTGGAGGAAGGTTGGAAGAATGTGTGTGTGTGTGTGTGTTGTGTTATTGGAACTTGACAGGCACTGAATGCTTCCTTCAACCGTTGGGGACTGAGAGGAGTTGTTGCTCTCCCAGTGTGAGGCCCCCTTTGGCCTACTGTGGCCCCTGGTGCACCTCCACAGCCGCACAAAGGCCTC
>PYXC01000412.1:390000-400000 GCA_015244755.2 Tenualosa ilisha | reverse complement strand
TGATTTCTCTGTTCTCTGTTGTAAAAGGCATACCACCACAGTTCACTACTCTTGCCTATTGTGAGTGTGTGTGTATGTGTGTGTGTATGTGTGTGTGTGTGTCATGTGTTGTTACACAGGCACTCATGAGGTATTAGCATGTAAGACGTGTGTGTGTGTGGTGTGATTGTAGATATGTTTCTATTTGCCGTGGTTTTCATGGAGACATGCAGTGTTTTGCTGACATGTGGCACAAACCTGAATAGCTTTTAAATTGAGTGCTCACAAGGGCCATGAGAGCAGCACACTCCAGATGTTAACAGGAAAGCACCAGAAAGTGTGTTTGTGTGGGTACATGTGTGTGTGTGTGTGCACGCGTTTGTGTGTACATGCGTTTTTGTGTGTGTGTGTGTGTGTGTGTGTGTGTGTGTGTGTGTGTTTACCTGTGTGTGTGTGCACGCGTTTGTGTGTGTACATGCGTTTTTTTTTTGTGTGTGTGTGTGTGTGTGTGTGTGTGTGTGTGTGTTTACCTGTGTGTGTGTGTGTGTGTGTGTGAGAGAGAGAATGTGAATGTGCACTCCTAGCTCCTGGCTGCTGAACACCTCCTGCGCTTCAGTAAAAGTACCCCCTGAATTGATCTATTTAGAGATATGTAAATGCCACTTTTTTCCCTGAAGAGCAATGTTGTGATTTTAAGTGGAATTGCTCTTTGAATGTAGAATTGTATGTGAGTGTGTGTGTGTGTGTGTGTGTGTGTGTGTGTGTGTGTGTCTGTGTGTGTTTGTGTTTGTGGATCCAGATAATGCATTGGCTGATATTACCGAGATTGTTTGAAGTCTTTGTGTTGTGTACAAGATTTGACAAAGCAATACAAAATAAAAAAAATGAAGAAAAACAACGGTATGTAGTCGCAGTAACATGCTTTCAATTTCTCACACACACACACACACACACACACACACACATTGCACTCACACAAAGTGTGTAAATGTCTTTAGAATAGAGGGCAACAGTAAGTTATTGTTCATAGGATGCCAATCCTGTAGCATTTGTGTTGTGGGTGTAGTGGATAAAAAGTGTTTTGTGTGCTTTGCAATGCAACAACTTGGATCATTTTTCGAAAGATATTTCCTCAAGCCAGCTTGTATTTGTGCTGGTTCTGAAACAGTACCCTGTCTCCTTTCACCTCTAGAGTCTTCTGAAGTCCTTTCACAACATCAAGGACGTGGGGGTTGTCCAGGTGAAGGTGATCCGTGCCGAGGGGCTCATGGCTGCTGATGTCACAGGTAAGGACACATCATGACATCAGAACATGTGCGATGACCCTTGTTCTCACACTGTATGTGCTGTAGGAACCCAGTGTATGAAGGGCAGTGCAGTAGTACGTTAAAAGCCCTATGGGTGACGCCACACAGTCTCAGCCTTAAATACAGCCTCTGTGTTTTTCTCTTTTCTCACTGGTATGCAGAACAGCAGGATAGACTCACGCAGCTGATGAGAAACACACTGTATCTCGTGCAGCAAAAAGTGTTTGAACAGCCAGATCCGAGAACGGAGTGAAGCTTAAAGTGATGCTCGTGTAGCTCTCAGCGAATGCTCTGTTTACTGTTTACATGCCGCGTTCCTTCCATGATGTCACAGATGTACGCTTCTCTTGCTAGTCATATCATGGCCATGAGAAGCGCAGCCATGTGTGTTTAAATAAAAGGACATTAAACAAAGATCTTATGTGCTCTTATACAAGTTAAACATGCCAGAGGTAAAAAAGTAATTTCTAGCTCTTATGTAAGAAGATATATTAACAAAACAAACATAAACAAATGATCACAAACCATCACACAAATACAAACTAAACACAAACTATTAATCATATACAGTATGTTCTTACAAGCTAAACGTGTCCAAGATAAAATAAATAAATAAATAAATACATTTTATGCAAGAATAAACAAAAACATAACAAACATAACACAAACAAACTTGTTTGGACCATTAAGGGTTTCGTTTCGTTTTTTTGGGGATGCTCTCTCATGTAAGAGGTAGAGGAAGTACATGCATGATACACACTCCATTTCCCGTAATGAGTTTAAATGGCAACTATAGCTGTGAAGTCATTATCAAAGGGCCTTTTACCAAGGATACACAGGCTCCTACTGTGGCCCTAGAGTTTGAATGGAAATGTCACAGCCTCGTTTAAGCTCGGCACCGTTTCACTTCCCACTCCCGCTCTCCCTGTTCAGTCTAACTTTTAATTGGGCCTACATTGGACAGACCCATTTTTTGCCCCCCCAAACTGCGTGTGGCACCCAAAAAAAAAAGAAAGGAAAAAATAAGAAGTGTGAGATTGCAAACACACCACACACACACACACACACAGATGTTTGTCCTGATTTGCGTACAGCAGCAGGAGGGTGACAGAGCCTACATTAGCCGATTTGTCCCTGGGTCATGCGTTTTTGTTTTTTTTTCCTGAATGTTAATATCAAACCCACCAAGCAGGGAGGCACAAGGGGAAGTAGATAGAGTTTTTGGGAAAAAAAGTAGAATAATGAAACGCAGAACTCTCACTCCATGGGATAGCTCATGACCTGATTGCAAAAGTCATTTCTCAGTTGTTATGTTATACGTTTCACAGTTGTTTTATTTCTTTATTTATTTTGTCCCGTTCTTGTTTTAACCCCAGGAGTTATTAGTGTAGAAAACTTTGCTGCCATGGCCACCATTTTACAATGACAACTATATAGGTTGTACACCTCCCCCTCCCTCAACACACAAACACACCACACACACACACACACACACACACAAACACACCCTCAGGCAGTTTGAACTAGAAAGGTGTTAATTATAGAGTACTGCAGCAGAAAGCAGCACTTTACAGTGAAGTGGATCAGAGGACACAGACATATACTATACTATTCTGTGGACACAGACACACACTCTCTCTCTCTCTCTGTCTCTCTCTAGCACACACACACACACACACACACAGCACACACACAGCACAAACACACACAGCACACACACACACTCACACAACATCCTCATTTTGTATTTAATTGTCATTTCCCATGCATTCTGCATGTGTTTACATACTTATTGGTGACACTGACGCGGGCGATAATGAGTGTGACGTGGATGACTTGAGATGACTGGCTGTAAAGTGTGCTGTAAGCTCCGTCTCTTCAGCACCAATGAGACACTTTCATCTCATCTCGGAAGGGCCGCGCGCCTGTACGGTTTTGACAGCATGGGATGGAACTAAGATGTGTACAGCATACCTACCCTGACAGTAATTACTGTAGACAAGGAGAGGTACAGTTATATATGAGAGAGAGAGAGAGAGAGAGAGAGAGAGAGAAATGGTGGTTGTTAGTGATGAAAGTCTGATTGGAGAGTTTTTCTTTTTTTGCACACACACACACACACACACACACACACACACACACACACACAAAGGCTCTACCCCTCTGGTTACCAATGAGAGAGCTTGGCTGTATGCTCCCAAAGCCTTTTAATAAAGATGTGCTGCATGGCTATCACACACACACACACACACACACACACACACACACACACACACACACACACACACTCCCCCCGTCTCTTGTCAGATGGTCTGGCCCATCACGCTGACCTTGTGCGGTGTTCTGGTGTTCCCCCGGGAGACGAGGGCTGCCTCGTGGGCTTTGATTTCACACTGGTCCCCACGCCTGCCCGCCCGCTCGTCCACCCTGTCCAACCCGCCCGCCACACACACACACAAAATCACACACATACACACACACACACACACACACACACAGACACACAACCCGCCTAACTCACAAAGATGGCCCAGACAAAGCCCCCTCCATGAGCCCTTGCCCGCACTCCTGTCCCCATCTTCCCCATGTCTCTCTCTCTTCTCTCTCTGTCCCACACTCTTTCTCTTTCCCTGTCTCTGCCCCGGTGGTCAGGGTGCAGGCCGGCTCGCTACAAGGCCACTGGCCACGCTACAGCGCCTCAGCTAATAAAGAGCTCACAGGCTCAGATCCCAGCTCCCAGCGACAGGAGAGAGGGAGAGAGAGAGAGAGAGAGAGAGAGAGAGAGAGAGAGAATAATGATAGTGGAGAGAAAGTGAGCAAGAGAGAAGGCAACAAGCGGAGGGGTAGTGTTAAAAAAGAGGAGGCAGAGAGAGGGAGTGTGTGAATGTGTGTGTGTGTGTGAGTGTGTGTGGGTGTGTGTGTGAGTGTGTGAGGGTGTGTGTGTGTGTGGGTGGGTGTGTGTAAGTGTGATTGTTTTTTTTTTGTTCACACATTTTCATAATAGCCCTCCTCAGTACTGTAAAGCCTAAGCTCACACTTTTGTTTGCCTATTCCTCCCTCCCTCTCTCTCTTTCTTTTCTGCACCCTCTCTCTCCCTCCATCTCTCTCTCCCTTTCTTTTTTGCCCCCTCTCTCTCCCTCCCTCTCTCTCTGTTTCTCTCAGTGTAATTAATTGAGGTATTTATGTGAAGTAGCCGCACTCCAGGCCTGGAGAGTAAATGGGAGCGGTGTGTAAAAGCTGCACTTGAGGAGAGGAGAGGAGAGGGAAAAGGGGGTGTGGTGGGGGTGAGGGGGGCGTCCCTCACCCCTTTCAGTGGGGGTTAGGTGCTGCATCGCCTCTCATGGGTCCGAACACGGACCAGTGGGGGTGTGGGTGGTGATGGAGGACAGGGAGGGTGGGATTGAATGCAGAGGGAGTGCATATGAAACCACACTACTAATGGAGTCGGCCTAAAACAAACTCACACTCTCATCTGGATCAACAGCGTAGTGCGTGAGCGTGAGCACCGAGGGCTGGGGGGGGGATGGAACACGCACACACACACTCACACACACACGCACACACACACACACACACACACACACACACAAACACACACACACGATGACGAGATTGGTTGAGTACAGCGTTGAGGGGCTTCATATTAAGTGTCTCAAAGTAAAGTACTGTACACTGGAGTGGGAAAACCACATAAACACATGGGAGTGATTACTTAAGAATACGAATAGCACATTACCACTTCAGTAAATGTGCTACACCAATCGAACAGTCATTGTCGTTGAAATGAGTTGGTTGAATGAAATTGGCACTGTTCAGGTCAGTCTCAAACTATTTAGGTGGAATAATATTCAATAAATGATTTATAGTTAAGTTTTTCGGGCGTTGTATTACAGTGGTAATAGCTCCAATCTGCTCATTCAAGATATTGTTTTGACAGCTTTTCAACCCTAAGACTGATACTACCATTTTCATCTGTGTCTCATGCCGAGGCCAGATATATTTTTTTAATAGAAAAGATGTCCTAGCATCTGGCCTGCTGGTCGGAGGAGGCAGAGGGAGATCGGCAGGGTCGAACACACACCTGGAGCCTGAAAGTTCCTGTTAGCGCCAGCCGTGAAATCCGCTAAGACAGCTGCCTCATAAACAGGGTCAGAGGGCGTCGCCGGTGACAACCGCCTGTCACGGACAGAACTTTAGCGCATTAGCCCAGCCGAGGTCGGATGAGCGAGCGCTACCTTTTCCGCAGGTTACACCCCAACCCACCCCCACCGTAATTTACATAAAAGCCCCACGAGCACAGCTGTGCTGATTTCTCGCCGTGCCGCCGTCTCCTTCCACACTTGGCTTCGAGGGCAGTGTCAGATACTGAGGCAGCCCTGCACATTATAGACAAGGGCACGTATGTTTTTCATTTGCGTCCCATTTCACGTTGTGTTTGGTTTATACCGCACCAACCTGTCAAGATTACATGCATCAAGATGAAAGCAACAAAAATGTTAAAATGGCGTGTTCCACAATAGACTCATTTTGCAGCTATAGAAAGAAGAGGAACTTTTGCACGAAATGGACAAAATGTCCTCATATGACGTGCTCAAAATCATTTGAAAAAATGATGTAATTTACAGTTGGATAGCTATACATATATGTCTACATACATACAGACATATCTATATCTATATTTATTATATATATATCCTTATATATATTTGGGCGAATCCACGCAAACTGTCACATCCATAATGGGAAAAAAATGCCATGGTATTTGTAAGATGCGAATGATTATGTCAAACCATTGGTGATTATGTGAAACCATTCACTCTTCTTGGTTCTACAGCCAAGAGTAAATGCTCAAATTTTAGTGTAATCATCATTCACATCATACCATACCATGGCATTGTGGTGGCATTATGGATGTGACAGTTTTGCGTGAAAATATATATACATATATATTATATGTATATATTATTAAATTGCATTAATTTCATATACACTCAGTGTGTTACATGATGTAAAAAATATATATTTTTTCATAAGACAGATAAATCCCTGTCTTGTGATTTTCATTGTATTTATAGTATTAGCATTTGCCTCCATGAATTTCAACTGGTGAAATAACTACATCTGTTTACATTGACATTAATTAATTGTCAAAAAAGCGAAACACTTTTCTGTCGGGCAAAGACGGTATGAGTATTGATGTCACGCATGACAGGGTAATGGCATGCACTTCTGGATTGAATATCAATATGAACTTAAACGAGAGTCACCAGAGTCGATATGCCCGAGAAATGGATATGGCTTGTGACAGCCGAGCCACACCATTGATCCCAGTGACATTTATTTAACACATCAACTTAAATGTCCTGCCCTTGTCTTAGGATTTTGATGAACTCAAAGGAAACAGCGACACTTGTATTCATGGCTGGGGAATTTATGCATGGAATCCATTGTGTGACTCTCTGTCTGAAAAGAAAGGTTGTTGTTATTTTACTTTTTTGACACACACACACATACACACACATACACACACACACACACACACACACACAAGCCTTGGTTCTTTGTGATTCATAAGTAATATGTCTTGATTTACAATCTGACCCAGCTTTTAAAAAACATGTTCTCCAACAAACCATAAAAGTGCTCCCAAATGTTTTGTTAAAAGTTAAGATCAAAGGGAAAATTAAGAGTTTGTAGTTTGTTAGGGAGAAGCAGGACTCCTACTCCATTTACAAAGAGTAGGCATTTACATGAGTATTTAAATAGCACGTTTCAAACACAAGATATATAGGCCATCAGATTCTAACACGTCTCTGGAGTTGCCTTCATACAGCCCGTCTTTTTTTATGTGCGCACATATTCAAAGTATGTTAAGTTTTTGGTTTCAGTGGGAAAAAAACTATTTCGGATTTTGATTGATAGATTTTTGTTTATTTTGTAAGAAAATGCCAGTGGCTTTCATACATATTTGTTTAATAAATAAAAAATGATGCAAAAAAAGACAATACATGCCAAAACTGATTTTGACGACTGAGCTATTTTTAGATTTTTTTGACATTTAAAATAAATTCCCTTTAATAAATTAAAATATTTTTTTTTTCCTGTGACACTTTTCCTGTTATATGCGAAATTGGAAATATTCTTGCAAAGCTCCTCTCCTTCTTTTGTCAGCGCCTGTGTGTGTCTGTGAAAGTGTGTGTGTGTGTGTGTGTGTGTGTGTGTGTGTATACAA
This sequence comes from Tenualosa ilisha, assembly GCA_015244755.2. Taxonomy (NCBI): domain Eukaryota; kingdom Metazoa; phylum Chordata; class Actinopteri; order Clupeiformes; family Clupeidae; genus Tenualosa; species Tenualosa ilisha. Next base: position 392,482 of record PYXC01000412.1, on the reverse strand, counting down.
TGACCGAAAGTTGAGCCTTCACCTCTGCTGCCTTTAATATTCTCCACTCGTGACTTACGTGGCCTTTCCCCGGGGCGGGCTGGCATCTGTGTGGTTGGAGTTATGGGGTAAAGGTGGGGTGGGGTGGGGGGTTGTCCTCCCCATGTGCATAGCGGAGGCCTGCGGCTAAGCAGAGGAGCTGGGTAGGCGAGTCGTCGGTGCTGATCAGCAGCTGAAGTGCTTATCTTCCCCCCGTCTGCATGCCCGTGGAGGCGCAGAGGAGAGCGGAGAGGCCACCAACGCCATACAGATGGTGGGAGGGTGCTGCTGCTGCTGCTGGTGATGGTGATGCTGATGGTGGTGGGGTGGGGTTGACGTTGGGTGGGGTGAGGTGCGCTGTGGTGCGGTTGAATATATCACATCATTATGGGAATGATAAATCGTAGCTTAACCTCTCGTGTGGCGACAGGGACCGCAGCACTGGGGCTTTAATGGGCACCCACGGGGCAGCTGGGCGCTCACCTTTATCAGACCAGGCGGCCGCCCAACACGTCTGTGTATGTGAGTGTGTGTGTGTGTGTGTGTGTATGTGTGTTGTATAATATGTCGCGCTGTGTTGCCGGCAGTCTGGGCTGCCACCATTGGATTAACCGGGGGTAAATAACACAGTGGTGTGTGATAACGGCTGGGGAAAAGGTTTCACCGTGTTTTATCTCACCATGTTTCTCCTCTCATCCTCCCTACCTCTCTTCTCACTCCTCCCTCTCTCTCTCACTCTCTGTGTCTCCATCCCTCTCACTTTGCCCTCTCCTCCTAGGGAAAAGTGACCCTTTCTGTGTGGTGGAGCTTAGTAATGATCGGCTACAGACGCATACAGTCTACAAGAACCTCAACCCGGAGTGGAACAAGGTCTTCACCTTGTGAGTTACACACACACACACACACACACACACACACCACACACACACACACACATATCATCTACAAGAACCCGGAGTGGAACATGGTCTTCACCTAGTGAGTGTCATGTGCATAGGCAAGCACACCCAGATTCTACTTTTCATTGCTATTCTTTTGCCATCACTTGGTGTGCCCTGCCTGTTACACTTAAAGTGCATGCCAATTGCAAGCAAAGCTTTTCGATTTACACAGTAGAAAAAAAAAATTGTCTCCTGATTTTCAAATTCTGGAATAGAATTAAATATAATTGCATATGATACCATTCAAAATTATTTACCACACATTTTGAATTAGCTAATATAAAAATATATCTAAATATATGAGTAAAAGTAAATATCTTCTGTAAGTTTTAAAAGTTGTAAATTGTTCTGTAATATGTTTCATTTTCATTATATCCATAAATACAATTTTTGTTTGTAATTACTTTTTTGAGATGTATTACACATTTCTGTTAGAAATTGCTCACATTTTGCTCGTCTGCCATTTGAATAAGACGTCTGTCTGAAATATAGTGACAACCAAATGGTGATAAATATGAACTGAGCAAACGCAGTTAAAGGCTGTTTAGTTACGAGACACTTCCTAATGTGAGGTGTGCATTGTGAACTCTTACCAAGAGGAGAGTAATCTGGCCTCTCTGGCAGCAACTCTCTCTTTAAGAATAGCCTCATTTCTTTTCATCAGAATTGCTGCCTTTAGCCTACTTTTCCAAGACAGCATTTCAAAGGCAGAATCCACAGCGTTGCTTTTTTTAACCCGCCCCCCCTTTTCGCCTCCCTCCTGCCAATGCCAAAAAATGCAAGCGTTGGTCGCCTAGGCCTCAAATAAATCACTTTTTTTATTGTCATGTCTGGGGAGGCGGAAGAGAAATCAGAGATATTAATATCAGTCATTGACTTCCTTTTTGCCTGTATTTTGCTCCTGTTTTATCTGACTTCACCCCAACCCCCCCTCAACCCACCCCACCCCACCCCACCCACCCCCAACACTCATAGCAATGTGAAAGACATCCATTCGGTGCTGGAGGTCACCGTTTATGATGAGGATCGGGACCGCAGCGCCGACTTCTTGGGCAAAGTGGCCATTCCACTGCTAAATGTGAGTACTTTCACTGCACCCGGTTCCCCTGAGCCTCGGAGGAGCAAAAATAAGTCATCAAATCCACGTGTGAGGAAGACAAAACCCAAATAATAAACTTGTGCTGAAAACATAACACACACACATACACCCTCCAACAGAGAAAAACACACACACACACACACACACACACACAAACCTGTGAAGTGTCTAGTGTAGATTTTCTATAGTGGTAGATCTTGTTAAAAAAAAAATAGACACTCATGGGAAAAAATAGAGGAGAGTTTTAAAATACTGAGACAAGAAAGAAAAAGAGAGAGCGAGTGACAGAGTAAGAGACTGAGACGAAATGATAAAAAGGCAGAGAGAGCAAAAGAAAGAGTAGGAGATGAAGAGAGAGAGAGAAAAACAAAAAAAAAATGGAGGAATTCTTACATTGGCTCCCGACACAGATTCCCCAGGATAG
>PYXC01000412.1:377500-387500 GCA_015244755.2 Tenualosa ilisha | reverse complement strand
ACCGCCCCGTCTTTGTTTCCCTCTTTTTTTAGGGGGTGTGAGGGGGTGTTAAGGGGTGTGAGGGGGTGTTAGGGGGTGGGGGTGGGGGTGGAAGGGGGGCTCATATTCCCGGATGTCCTCTCCAGGCTCCTGTAAGCTCCCACACCACACAGTTTTAAAACAACAGTCATTTATTTTGCACAGTTTCAAGGCAGCCCCATGACGTCCTTAGAACAGGGTTTCTTGATATGGACTCACACAAAGGCACCCAAAGGCCCTGTCTGGCTTTCCATTGGTGGATTCCTGTTGGACAGCTAAGAGGCCCATCACCACCAAGAAACTAGGATATCACTGCTAAAAACTACATGGCAACTGCAGAAAGAGACTCTATACTGCAGTATACCATAGTATGCAGTATGTACTGCATGTACATACTGTATCATATACTATACTACATGAGGGGCTGTTCAAGACATTATTCATTCTCGTCCTCTCCCATACATACTCTATATTAGAGGAGAATGTATGCATATGAGAGGGTCAGAATAAATAATGTCTTGAACAGCCCTTCATTGCCCCTTACATATATACACTACACTGTGGTACACTACTATACTACACTACACTACACTACACTACACTACACTATGCTACACTACAGTGCACTACACTACACTATACTACACTACACTACACTACACTACACTACACTATAATATACTACACTACACTACACTATACTATACTATACTACACTATACTATACAGACACAACCATACAAAATACAAAATCATTTCTTTGCTGTGTAGATAGTTGCTATATTCTCTGTGAATTTGGATTAGGGCTCAGATTAGGATTAATTTGGTCAGTTACAATATAGATACATGCTTAGTTTAGCACAGGTTCAACCATGTTCTCTATGCACGTTTGGCAACAGTGCACGGGAGAAGATTTGAGTGGGCATCATAATGCTGTAGATTAGGGATAGTTGTTGTTCTCTGCGTGTGTGTGTGTGTCTGTGTGTGTGTTTTGCGCTGACTAAGTGCTACTGTGTGTTGCTCTTGTCCAGCTCCTGCTTCGGAACTTTAACCGCGTGCGACGGTGCATCATGGTCCTCATCAATGCCGGCTGCTTCATCAACAGCTGCTTCGAGTGGGAGTCACCCCAGAGGAGCATCTGTGCCTTTGTGGTAAGAGAGAGACAGAGAGAGAGAGAGATCAACGTTCACGTGAAACACATACACACACATACACATACACACACACACAAATATAAGAGAGAGAGAGAGAGAGAGATCAGCTCTGTAAACCAGGGGTCAGGGGTCCACATTGTATTGCCAGGGGGTCCCTGGAAAAGTTTGCTACAAAATAGCATCTAGCATCTAACAGAACAAAAGTCTGTATGGTTAAATTTGTGTTGTGATTATGAGGGTTCTTGGATTTTATTTCTGCTCAATGAAGGGTCTCTAGTCCAATAAAGTTTGAGAACCCCCTGCTCTAGACTTCAGCGTGCCTGTAGGTCACAGGGACCCATCCGCCTGCATTCCCAAAGACTGTACACATACGTACGCAGGCTCTCAGTATGTCTTGCATTGCATTGAGTTATCTGACTCCCTCTGTCATCCTCTCCATTTGTCCTGGCGTGTCCTTCTCGTTCTCAGCATTGCTTGTCAGGTGAGCCAGGCATCAAGCTGGGGTGTGGGGGGGAGGGGTATGGGGGTGGGCACAGCGTGCATAATTGGCCTAGGAGAAAAAAATAAAAAAAACAACCAAAAAAATGCCCTTGTCAGATCCCCCTCCCTTCTACGAGCCCTTTGAGTAATGTCAACCAGGAAGCTAACGTGCTAATCCTTTCCCGTGATGCTACATATGTCGGCCCTGTTCGCCTCGTGCCTGTGTACCAGAGGACGGCACGCCGTGGAGCAGCACAGCACAGCACAGCGCGGGCCCCGACGCCTCATCTCTCTCTCTCTCCCGTGGCTCTGCCATCCGGCAGCCGCCTGGCTTGTCACCGCGGCGACCATTAACATTTTAGCGTTTGACACATTCTTCATTCGTGTCTGGCACGGCTGGCTTGAGTGTAGGTCATTGTGGGAAAAGGCAGGAAGAGAAATAGTATTGATCAGTTAACATTTCCTGCCACTGCTTTCACACTCCCCCGCCACCCCCACCACACACACACACGCACACACACACACACACACACACACACACACACACACACACACACACCCTTAGCCTTCTTGCTACCTGAAAATGAAATTAATGAAATTAATGAAAATGTCACCAAAACACTTTGAGTGACAGAAGGGAAGATGGAAAAAAAAGCATCTAAATAATTCATTGGTTGATATTTTCCTTCATATTTCCTCTTTATCTGTTTTACTAGTTTACTACTCCTGGTTTCCGATACATATAGCAGGTTTTTAATTGTTCCTGTTTTATTTGTTTGTTGATGTGAACACTTTTGGAGTGTTGGTGGTGTACTGTCTCATATCAGACAGCACACCACCCCTCATGTATGGTTCTATTTCATTGCTTCTGTTAGTGTTTTTGTGCCACTTTACTTGTAAGGTGTCTTCATACGAGTGACATGAGCCTGTTATAAACATGACACGACACACATCGTGTCATGTGACGCGTCATTAACGTTAATGATATGTGTCATATCGTGCTTGTAGTGATCTCATGTCACCCTTATGTAGACACCTTCAAAGGAAATATTACCAGTGTTTTTATGTCATAAGTGTCATTGGTGGTAATAATCTCTAGACACCCTCAAAGAAAATATTACCGGTGTTTTTATGCCGTGTCATTGGTGAGTTGCCGATGTCGGTGTTGTTCCAGTGTGTTAGGTGCAGTGCAGCTGATAGGAAGGGCCTTAGGTTTCTGTCTCGGCCATTGAAGTAGCAGGTCATGTCAGGCAGGCGTGATTCACTATGTCCATGTATACGCACTTCAGCAGCTTTGTATAGCATTGAATTTTTGCCTTCATACTCCTATCTCTCTCTCTCTCTCTCGCTCTGTCTTTCTCTCTCTCTCTCTCTGTCTCTCCTTCTTTTTATCTCTTACATCTTTCAGAGACTATGTCTGCAAGAGGTTGCAGAATAACAATTATAACAATAACCCTAATCTTTTTCCCCTCATGTTTTCTGTTTACAGTAACAGTGAGCTCAGGTGATGCGTTGGCTAGGTGCTTGTGAATGACACACGCTGTTGTCTTGTCCCTGTTGCACTGGACACTCCGCTGATGTCACACATTCTTTATACGATCTCAGGGTGACAAATTTAAAATAGGATGAGTGCCAAGGTCTGTGTGGCTGTGTGAGTGTGTGTATATGTGTGTGTGTGTGTGTGTGAGTGAAAGAGAGAGAAAGAGACCTGGAGAGAGAGAGAGAGTGAGACTGAGACAGTGAGGAGACAGAGTTCAAAAGTTCCTGTCTGGAAGGTTGGCCACCATAAAGAGACTGCTAACACTGCAGATGCTAAAGCACTACATAGCTCATGCATGAGAGAGAGAGAGAGAGAGAGAGAGAGAGAAAGAGAGAGGGAGAGAGAGAGGGAGAGAGAGAGGTGTGGGACCTGAGAGAGCGCATCGCCTCATTTATCTTGTGCCGTTATTTATTTTTTTTTTTCTCCTCACACGGTTGCTTGCCCTCCTTTGCAGTGTATTGTGATGATATTTCCATGATATTTCAGGATTAAGCGTTTACACTTGAAAATGCGCCCAATCAGCAATCCAGGGGAATTCATCACTCTTTTGGACTAAACTTCTATTTTTTCTCCACCTGGACCCTTCTCTCTCTCTCTCTCTCTCTCTCTTTATACTCTCTCCATCTATAATCTCAGCCTCTCCAAAAAAGACGTTAAAATGTCTTAATACATTGTTTAACTTCCCCCTTCAAAAGGGCTGACTTGTTTTGAAGGTTGGATTCTAGTTTCCTTTCTAGTGGTTCCTCAAGTGTGTGTGTCCATTCAGTTTCCTACTTTCCTTAAGTGCACACCGGTAAGACTTCAAGCTGAAGTGTCGCACACATAATACTCTCCTCCTCCTTTCTTTTCTTTTTCTTTTCTTTTTCCTTTCTTTTTTGTTTTGTTGCCGTGGCTAGGTCACAGTCTTGGGGTTGTCCTTAACACTTCTTGCTTTTTTTGTCAGTTCCGAGTCCTTCAGGAGAAAAGTCTAAGATGGGAACATAGTAGGACGTTCACAGAGCGATGGAATGATGGAGGTAGACAACCAGAGGGATGGAGAGAGACATGGAGGTGAAAGATAGAGAGAAAGAGAGTGGGGGGGGAGGAAAGGGAAGTCAGAGAGATGCATAAATGGAATGAAATGGGAAAAGTGGAAGATAGAGAGGAGAGAGAGAGATGGGGAGAGGGAAAGAGAGAGAGAGAGAGAATGAGAACAGAGAGAGAGAGAGAGATGCAGAAAGTGAGAACAAGAGAAGATGTTATTGCTCCCAGAGGGCACGAGTCTTACCTGACTCTTCGCCCAAAACAAATCTGCTGTAACTTTATCTCCAATTGGGGCCTGAATTGGGAGCAAATAGTGAGGGCATTGTCTGGGTTACGGTGCGGTGGTGGTGGTGGGGGTGGGGGTGGGGGTGTTGGAGGTACCAAGGGAGCAACTGCAGTTGGGGGTGTGAGGATAGGATAGGATGTGTGTGTGTGTGTGTGTGTGTGTGTGTGTGTGTGTGTGTGTGTGTGTGTGGTGGTAGTGTCAGCGGGGGAAATGATAGCGAAGCCTTTATGTGGGCCAGAGGAGAGGGAGCGCTCTTATCGCCAGGAGAGCCCAGACAAGGGAGCGACTTTGGGAGGAAACTAGAGCACCCCCCCTCGCCTGCTTTGCATTTAGATAAAAAAGAACAACGCCACAACACATTAAAAAAAGCCCAATACTGTCACTTAGGGGAGAAGGGGGCTGTATGTCAGGAGGGAGATGTGTGCGTGTGTGTGTGTGTGTGTGTGTGTGTGTGTGTGTGTGTGTGTGCACTCAAACGGACACGGTTGCTTGATTTTAGGCAGTACCGTCTAAGATCACACAAGCGTCGTTGACATATTTAGGTAAACAACACCATTTGTTTATATACATAAGGAGTATCAGCATAAAGTATGAACTGGATACATTTGAGCAGAATAAAAGGACGAAAACAGAATTATCAGATCACCTACCAATGATATGAACATTAATATCTCCTCCGGAATTTAAAGAGGACCCCCACAGTTATGAATCAGCGCAGAATATTTCTGAGGCATGGACAGAGGAAAAGGCCAGCGGCGTTAGGGGCAGCACTGACCACTGTGTGGTACTCAGTGAGGGTAAAGGCAGTACCATGTGCCTCCAGCAGGTGGCACTGCTGTATTACTGAATGGCAGCACCCTGCTGGAACCGAACCGATGGGGGACAGGGGATGCAGAACAGGCCGAGAGAGGAAGAGAGAGAGTAAATAGATCTATTTCTATTATCAAGCTCCTCAACGCAGTGTTGTGTTGTTTGCATATGCTTTTGGAACATGCCAGCATTTACGTTGGCATGACAGAAATGGCTGTAGTTATATTTTCCATCCTGCCGTTTTCCATGTTTTTTTTTTGTTTTGTTTTTTTAAAGATTCATTTCTAAAGGGGCTTTATAGCAGAGAGGGGAGCAGAGCAATCCTTGAATGCGCTTACGGCCAAATACAGTCTCTGAGCACTTAGTTCTCACTGCCAAACGCAAAGTGCCAAACCATTGGCAGCGACAGATTATGTCCTACTGATGTACTTGTGTTTTAGAGACTTTAATCAATCTAGTTATTAACTAAGTGAAATCACATCAATACATACAAAAACCACAAGGCTAATGTTGAGGAGCTATCCAAAATAAATATTTTTTCATTTCTATGAAGCTAAACTATGAGAATATCTTGGAGAATGTTCTGTATCTAATCCACCAATGCACCCCTAAAAGGTGGATATTTGGGATGAGTTGACAAGTAGATGTTTCAAAAGCCAGTCTGAAGGGGGTAACTTTTTTAGCACTTCTAAAAATGTATATAAATAAATTTTAAGAAATTAAATATCTCACCTCAGTGAACTTAACATTTTACTTAATTCTATGGAATTATCTGTTTAATACTCTAATTAGATAACAGAAATGAGAACACAACATTTTTGTAGATTACACTTCTCATACATGTTTGTTGTACATAGTGTGTTAAAAGTGGCACAAAAATAAAATGAATAGCTTGTGATAGAACAAATGCAAGTTTTGCCAATAAAAAATAATAAAATAATAAACAGAATAATAATCCTAAAAAATCTGTAGATTGACAAGAAGTAGATAAGTTGAAGTTGCCGTCTTAGATTTTTCGGAAGAGTCTGTGTGTCTGCGGTGCTCTGAGTGAGTGTGTGTGTGTGTGTGGTCGCGGTGAGTGTGAGTAGTCTGTATGAGTCCACGGTGTGCTGTGTGAGTGTAAAGAGTGCATGTGAGTGTGTGTGTGTGTGTGTGTGTGAGGAAGAGATGGAGTGTGGAACCGGCTGGTAATTGATCGCCGCACCTCCACAATGACGGCCGCTGTTCCGTGTTCCAGGAGCATTGTCACTACCTGGCTGCACTCTAACAAAGCCCACAGTTACTGACACGCCGAGATTCCATTTCCTTTTTTTTCCCCTTTTGCTTTCTTCTCTTCCTCCTTCTTTATTTCTCACCTTTCCTTTTCTCTTTCTCTCTCTGACCCCTACTTTTCCTTCTATCGTTCTGCATTGCTAGCTCTCTCCTATGTATTCTCTCTTTCTTTCTTTTTTTTCTTTTTTTCTTTCGTCTTTCCTACCCCACTTGCCTAGTAATGCTGCTTTGTCTTGTCACCATTTATCAATCTGCGTCTATCTCCTTTCTCTCTCTTTTTTTTGTCTTTCTGCTCAGTACTTCATTCAGGTTGTTTTTTTTTCCCTTGCTCAGGTGCCCCTTCACTCTCCCTCTCTTTCTTTCTCTCTCTCCCTCTCTCTCTCTCTCTGGCTCTTTAGGCCTTTGAGTGGAGCCGTGGTGGGGGTGAGTCGCACTCGCGGTGGGACAGCGATGGGGGTGAGATGGTCACCCAGTGGGGCGGTAATTCGGGGTTGAGGCCGGGGTGATCCGCTCCCCTCCCGGTGCCCTGGTGCTGAGTGTGTGAGTGTGTGTGTGTGGGTGTGTGTGTGTGTTTGCGTGCTGGCCCCTACCCCATGCACTTTCATCCCACAGACCTCACCTCCTTGGGTCCGCGGGTGTCGGCTTCCCTCCGCCTGTCAATCACCCGCCTGCCTTAGGCCAGAACAATGTGATGTTGTGGTTGGTTTTAGGAGGGGGTGGGATGGTGGGAAGAGGGGGTATTTTTGGAGGTGGTGAGGGGGGTTATAGACGGCTTCGGACCACAGGTTAAATAACCACAGGCTTTTCTCAAGAGCGAAGCGAGCGAAGCCGAGGAGAGGGGACACTCTGTTCGCTCACCTCGCCTGGGAGAGAAAGACGAGTGATGTATTTCACCGTCGATCCCTCCGACTATTGTGCGTCCTCGACGGCCATGCTTTATGTTTGCCAGAGTTTATTTGGCATTTTTACAGCTGATGGCTCGGCAGCATTTGTCTGGTTCTGTTATTTTAGAGGGAACTCATATCTCTCTTCCTTGTAATAATTTTGTAGCTCTCTTTCTCTCTGTGTGTGTGTGTGTGTGTGTGTGTGTTTTCTCCCTCCTTTTGTTCTGCATTGATGGTCCTCAATAAAACAGTGGGTAGCTGTCTACTGCCTAAAATTGAAGTTCCTTTTGAATTATATATCATAAGAGGCAGGTTTTATTGCACTTATTTTTTTAGAGCAGGTGCAACATGAATTAAAGTGGTTTAAATTGTGTTTAGGGGAAGACTGTATCTGTACACATTAACAAGGGAAATGCTGAGTGCAGCCGAAGGGAGAGAGCGAGGTAAGGTTGCACAAAGATATTGAAGTTGGACGTCAGGTATGGTGTGAGTGTGTGTGTGTGTGTGTGTGTGTTTGTGTCTGTTCCCGTATGTGTTTTGTGGACTCCAGGTGTGCGTGTACACACAAAATGGGCAAGTGTTTACGGACAAACTCTGCTGAATTATTGAAGATTATTTTTTCCTATTCCCTAAACAGCTCTTTATTACGAAGAAATCTCTAATCTGTTGTTTTCCTGCCGCTGCCGTGGCAACCAACCAGCCTTGGACAGACCCATTAGAATGAAATATTCTGCCCTGAGCGATATGCAAATGCTGAAGCCAACTCATTTGTAATGTATAATTTAAACTCGTTTTTGTTTATGTACACACTGATATCTAATTTTTTAATTTTGAATGAGCGCGGGGCTCGGGTGGCGGGCCAAGGAATTTATATGCAGGAGTTGAACTTTCACCCCATCTCAGTCTGTGCAACATAATCAACGAAAAGACCTTCAGGACGTTGTGCGTCATGAGACAGCTTGCTGAGAAGGTTTTAGCAAAGGTCCAGAGCAGAGTTGTCAGAGTTGCTTCCAAAAGTTTTTTTAGTTTGAGAAAAGAAAATAATGAAACATAATTTCAATGAGTGGCTCTCTCGCAGTTGGAATGAGTCTAAACGTGCCTCTCTGCATGTTTAATTAAAAACAAAAGTTGTATCAGTTGCTCCATGCTCGTGTATCTCTCTCCCTCTCTCCCTCTCGCTCTCTCTTTCTCTGTGTGTGTGTGTGTGTGTGTGTGTGTGTGTGTGTGGTTTAAGTTTAGTTCCAGCCTTGGGTTGCAGGAAGGTAACGGATCGGGGGAATAACATGTAAACAATGGCCATCTAGCTCAGGATACACCTGACCTGCTCAGTCCCCTAGGACTCCACTGATAAAACTGATTAGAGCTCTGTAGGTGTGTGTGTGTGTGTGTGTGTGTGTGTGTGTGTGTGTGTGTGTATTATTCATAAGAGTTCCGGTGTTCACAATGCATATTGAGAAATCCAAGGCTTTTAGAGTTCTGTCAGGAGTTCAATTATGTATAATTCCTCCTCGCAGGTTACTGCCTCAGCTTGATATTGCGTTCATTTTGATGGTGAAAAGGTGTTATTATTTTCAGTGAATGAAGTTATCACACCTTTTCTGTGTTTTTATATCCTTCCTTAAATGTGTTCAGTCTCCCTATAATTAATGTGAAAACATCAAGGCTATGTCTGCATCAGCAGTATTTTCTTCTATTCGAATGGAAATAAAAAACATTTGTAATGTATTTCTCTGTTTCTCTTATTTTCAACAACAACAAAAAATACATCTAAAGCTGCCTGACTTTCTATTTTTGTGCAGTAATTAAGCAGAATAATAGTTACAGTTTCAGTTTTTTGTCATCTCTTGATTTTTAGATTCAAAATCCCCCCCCCACACACACACACACCCCTACCTACACACACCTACATTATTGTCTCTGAGCTCAACTTTACCACAACAAATTTACAATAACAGTGAAAGGTGTGTGAATGATTGAAAAACATAAAATTAGGTTGGAAATTTCTGTCCAGTTCCCGTATTGCGATCCGGCCGACCGTACCTGCTGTCAGCTCTCACATAAAGGAGAGAAAGACTCTTCAGCAACACCCCCCCCCCATCGAAAACCCTCCTCATCCCTCCCCACTCCTGCCTGCCCCCACCCGTCCCCTCCCCACCCCACCTCTAACTCTCTCCATCTGTGAGCGGGGTTGCATGGCTGAGGGCTTTGTGGCAGGATTCTAAGGGGTTAGGGGTGGCAGGGTCAGCTGGGTGAGACTGCTGAGACGGGTAGCTTGGTTGGGGCAGAGGGAGTCTGGAGATGGTGGGCGAGGGGAGTGTGTGTGTGTGTGTGTGTGTGTGTGTGTGTGTGTGAGTGTGTGTGTGTGTGTATATATGTCTGTGTGTGTGTGTGTGTGTGTGTGTGTGTATGTGTATATGTGTGTGTGTGTGTGTGTGTGTGTGTGTGTGTGTGAGTGTGTGTTTGCAGGATGAGAATAGGATAAGGGTTTGAGGGGGGGTGGGATTTTAGCTCTGACAGTTTAGCCAAGACGGCC
>PYXC01000412.1:362500-370000 GCA_015244755.2 Tenualosa ilisha | reverse complement strand
ACTCCCACATCCTTTTCTGTCAGATGCACCATCTCATGACAGGTAACAAAAAATCAAGAAGGTCACATCACTTTGAAATGGAGGATGTTTTTTTTTTCTTTCTTTCTTTTTCTTTCTTTCTTTCTTTCTTTCTTTCTTTCTTTCTTTCTCTCTCTCTTTCTTGTGCCCCCACTGATTCCTTCCAATGACACCTCCCCCCTCCCTCCCCACACACCCATCACACCCACCACACACACACACACACACACAAACACAACTCCCAACTTAACCCATCCCTATTCACCCTTCTTAACACCTTTCCACCTCTCCACCTCCTGCTCCCATGCCCCCCCCAACCCCTCACCCCACACACCCAATCCCCCCTCACCCCCCCAATGCCGTTTTTTTCCCCTGTTGCGGCTGTTACTTATGCTGTTTGTTCAGGCGCAGTTTGAGGCTGCCATTGTTCTTGCTGCCAGAACAAGCCCTGTGAACTTTTGTACCTGTTGTTGTTTTCTCCGCTAACGACCTTGCTAGCACGCTACCGCTGCTGCTAACACCGCCGCCGCCGCCACCACCTTTGCTGTTTTGTGTTCCACCTCCGGTGCTGCTCATGGTGGGTCTTGCATCGGCTCGGCGCTGGCTGCTTCGGCGTGGCTGATGTCTCGGCTGTCTTTTTGCTCTGCTGCTCTTGCTGCTAGGTTTGTTGACTTTTTTTCCCCCCTCTGATTTATTATTTTATGTGTGTGTGCGTGGGTTTACCTCCCACAGCTGTGTTGCTGTGAAATATTGGCTAAGTGGGAAGAGATTTTGGGGGTTTGTAGCAATACGGTGTGTTGATGCCCCCACCCACCACCCCTCCCCTGCCTGCTTAGGTTTAGAGCAAAAAATGAACTTGGCTGACAAGTCAGTTGGCCTGACACACACACATACACACAACCACACCACACACACACACACATACACATAGAGACACACGCACACTAACAACAACAAAAGAGATTTATCTTGTCAGTGTCTTAAGGTTAAAAGCTTTTTTTTTTTCACAGAACAACATGTCTTGAAACCCACTATGCTAGTCCCCATGTACCTCTTCAGTAATGATGTATTGATGAGTCTCAGCTCTGTCGGCTAAATAGATTTACTTATTCAGAGGGCAAAGTGCAGGTTATGGGGTTTAAAATAAAGAAAAAAAGTTTGTAGGAGTTTGTTGTCCTCCTTTAACCCTCATAACACTTTCCATAATGTCATCTCTCACTTAGCCGATAGAACAGTCCAACATTGGTCAATCCTCTATGAGTTGAACACGCCACATTTATTTATCAAGGGCACTGCCAGTCTAGTACATTGACATTCTTCAGCCCTGGCTGAGGGTTGTCTAGCGCAAGCCTATTCATATAGTTATCATAGAAAGGCCTAGAAAAAGCCTTGACATTCAGTAAAGAGACAGAATCTGTCACAATGACGTCCATCAGCGCAAATATCCGTTGCTGCCCCAGGTCCCTCGCTCGGCCATTGTGTGTTGATAACAATGTGTTTCTGTCTCCAGTGTGTTGCTATGAATTCCCCATTGTGGTTCGCTATTGACTGCGCATGGCTCCAGTGTTTTTGGGCTATTTACTGCTACAGCTCTGCCTTGACCCCATTTACTTGTACTCACTCAGTCGTCAGCCTGTCCCCAAACCCTGCTTTGTCTCTGAAGGAGCTTTCATTTCCATAAGGAGCTTATGCCAGACATACTTTTTCACCTCCTTATTAAATAGAACAAAACAGCAAAAGCCGTCTTCTTCTGTTGGCCAAGTTATGAATGTTTGCATCGCCAAAAAAAACATTATTATTTATGGGATTGGGAGAATATAAATGTATACTTTATGCACTGGTAATAAATTCTTTCAAAATGTATTTCTTTTTTTTCTCCCTCAGTGTACATTTTAATATTCTTGACCTTAACCTTGTTGCGTGAATGAGTGAGTGCTGGCGTGAGTGAAAGGATGGGTCTCTCGAGCACCTGTAAAAAAAAAAAAAAAAAAAAAGGCACGACCCTGTCTCTCTCTCTCTCTCTCTCCCTCTCTCCCTTCATCTCAAGGACTATGTGGGAAGTTTGCAAAAGTATTTGAGAATTTTTTTTGGAGGCCTCTGCAAAAGTAGTTGTGCCTTGGGAAATGTGCCTTTGTGCGTTTGTCTGTCTCTCTCGCAAGCGTGCGCTGGCTCTCTTGAGTTAATTAGATAATGTGAGGTAAGTAACTCGCGTCAAACTTTAATATGCTAAACACTTTAGGGGATTAGCATTAACACCCTTTGCTCAACAGAGACGGTTGCACAGCATTGGGATACTACGTCTCGTCATACAACACAAAGTGCTCTAGACCAAAAACAACTGTCGCAAACCAAAGTGACTAGTAGGTCATATCAATAGAGAGTGTGTAAGATCTAGAGTTTACATCTATGTTTACATATACATGTATGTTTATATCTATGTTTACATATATTGATGAATTTGACCCAGACAAACCTGAATGCAATTCACAAGCTTGGTTAAAAAAAAAAAACTCTGCCCAAGTGTAATTAAACGATAATATAACAAAAAATCACTGTTACATTATGGACTAACAATTAACTTACGATTGACTGAGCATTTATTGCAATTTCATGTCACACAAATTAGACCACCTTTCCCCAGACACCTTAGTCTTTCAAGGGGTTCAAATTTGAAGAACATTTTATTCTCTCAAAAACAAACCCTGCGAGATGTATAGATGTACAGCATATAAATAACTGAATTGCATTAACCTATAGCACAAGTCTGCCTTTGTGCCCTTGCTAATGTAGAGATATACAAGCATATAAGGGAATGTTATGTATTTGCCAGATAGATAAATCAGACTATAGCCCTCTTTGTGAAAGAATAGTAATTACTAATTAGCATACAATGTATTGGGAGTCAAGGACACCTTTGGCTTGACTACCATATAATGTTGTGGGACAATATTTTGGAATTATTATGATGCTCAGCTAAAAGTTTATCATCATAACTACTGATTTTTTTCCTGCATGACGCTTGGCAGTTAGGTGGCCCCTTGAGTCATGGATCTGCCAAAGGTTTCTTCCTAGACTAACTACCACAAGGGAGTTTTTCCTTGCCCCTGTTGCTCTTGGGTGCTCCTTGCTGTAAAGTGCCATGAGACAATACTATTGTAAAAGGCGCTGAATTGAATTTATTGGGCTTGAGTGTGGTAATTAGTAAAGATTGAGCATTCAACAAGGCTTTTATCAAAGCTCTCCAGTCCAAACCTTGAGAACCCTCAAAACACTGCCAACAGAGAGCAGTAAATTTGTGAATTTTTTTCTAGTTCATATAAGAGTATGTGATTAAAATACTTTTTTAAAAATGTATTTCTGTCTCTGTCTTTGTAATTAGCAAGCGGTGGAGGACTTGTTAGAGGATGAAGATGAAGACTATGACAAAGATGACAAGGTAATTGTTACAGTCCTCAGTGGACAGGTTTTAATGTTTTCAAAAAGATATGAAACCCCAACACACACACATACACACACACACACACACACAGACAGACAGACAGAGAAAACATTAGCAAACTGACACCACTACACCTGCTTGACAAGTCTGTGAGAAGTATTTGTCCTTGTGTGTGTGTTTGTGTGTGTGTGTGTGTGTGTGTGCGTGTTTTCCATGTTGATGAACACTCATATGGGTTTCGTCTCAGTCTGCTTTGCTCATTCCCTGCTGTCAGAGTGGGTCTTTCCCCCTCTTCTTGACATCTGAAGGGCTCTTTCATGTTCTGGGGAGAGTAGAAGGGTTGCTTCTCCTCAGCTCAAAGTGCAGAGTAATGTCTGCTGGCTAGTGCGCTCTCTCTTTCTCTCTCTGTCTCTCTCTCTCTCTCTCTGTCTGTTTGTCTGTCTGTCTTTTTCTTGCTCTCTTTCATTCATGCTCTCTCTCACTTTCTCTCTCTCTCTTCCTCTGTCTGGGTTTCTCTCTCTCTCTCTCTCTCTCTCTCTCTCTCTCTCTCTCTCTCTTCTTGTGAAGCTCCAATGTGTCTCGCCGCCCCTGGTCGCCCCTGTGATTGAGCTGTTGCCTCCCTACCTCAGCATAAAGGTGAATCGCACGCTCATAAATAAGGCAGCCTGCGGGCCTCGAGTGTCGAGCCTCTGATATTTCTCTGGGACTTTGAAGTGCAATTAATTGTATTCAAATGGCCGAGGGGGGAATGCTCATTAGACAGATTCAACGAACAGAGAGAGAGAGAGAAAGAAAGAGAGAGAGAAAGAGAGAGAGAGGGGAAAAAGAAATGGAAAAAGGCAGGATGCCGTGCATGCACACTGGTTCACAAACCAGCCCTTCACATCTCCTACTTTCCCCCAAAGACCAGAAACTTTGTCTCTCTCTCTCTCTCTCTCTCTATCTCTCTCTCTGTCTCTTTCTCTCTCAACCATGCGAGAGAGGAGGATGGAGGCCTCGGCTGGAATGATGAAGATATTCTGCCGTGTGTTCTTTGTTCTTCACCGGCTGTTTGTTTTTGTTTGGTTGGATTCACGGGTTGCTCTCGGAGGAGTTAGGGCGATGAGGCAGACTCAAGGTGGAAGCGAAGTCATTCCTGAGCGCAGAAAAGCTACGCCCGGGGCGAGAGGGAATCAGGAGGGAGCATACCAGAGATTCTACAGAGAATCACAATGGGGGGAAAAAAAACAGGATTGAATTACAAACGCATCTGGCTTACGCTAGTTTAGATAGCCCTTTTGCGCTCTTAGCAACAGGTGTCTGTCTTTGTTCTTAATGAGAAATCAGACAGTTATTGTAAGAGCCTTTTTAGATTTTAATCATGGCTAATTGACAGGATATGTTACTGTTGTAGTCATTCTGCCTTAATCTCACGTTAATAAAAATTTTAATCGTCCGTTTGTTGTTACTTATTTTTATTAGTACCACCTGGACAAAATGATTAAGTGAACACCAAACGCTTTTGCCATGTTAAACTAGCCTTCTCCCAGGGGAGGAGGGCCTCTTGTGAGGTTGCTGTGGTGTTTGCTGCTGTTTCTTGTTTGCTCTAGAAAGTGGACTTTAACCAAGCTTTACCTGTAGTGCAAATTTGATCCTAATCGTGTTAACTTTACAATCGCCTCAATGTGCTAGCCTCGTTTACTCTGCGTAACTCCGACAAATGAGGCCTTTTAGCTGTTGCAAATGGGCCAGTTTCGCCGTGATAATTGAACAAGCAAGACATTTTTCATAAAGCAACTTGAACCCTGGAAAATTATATAGGGCCAGGGATTTTTTTTCAGTTTCGTCATCCATGTTATTGAAACCCAGCCTTGCCCTAAGCCCCGTGAATAGAAAAGAGTGTGAGTTTGAGGTCAGAGGTTTAGAAAAGCAAATTCTGCTCCCTGTCCACATTGATTAAACTTCTCTCCCTTGCTGGAAGGAGACGCTAGTCGTTCACATTCCATGCGCCTTCGTGGTGATGACAGAACAGCAATTGGAGTTGAAGAAAATCCTCCCTCTCATCTTAGTTTTGCTAAGGTTGATTTCCCTTGTCCCTTTGCTTTCTTTTCCACTCGTTCGATGCTCGGATCATCTGAAAGGATTTGCTGACTTTATTGTATGATGACAACAAGGCATCATGTGATGCCTTGTGAACAATTATTTCTCCACATTGGGACGGACTAATCATCACAGCATACTTAGATGATATAATCACTGCTGAAATCTTTGCAAAGAGCTCTTTCTTTGTGAGACCTCGCATTGCTGTTCTCTGCCCATCAGTCACTTTAAATAAGAACAGAATAAAAAGTGATGTTTGTCTTTTCATCCCTCAACATCTCTCAGTTTCACTTTTTTGTGAGACCTCTCATTGCCGTTCTCTCTCCGGCAGTAACTTTGTAAATAAGCAGAATAATAGTGATGTTTGTCTTTTTTGGTCCTCAACATCCTTTAGCTTGACTTCTTGGGATAACTCTTCTCAGCACCCACCCCCACCCCCCACCCCCCAGTTTCGCCTTGAGCCTGTCCTACCCGCTCATCTGCATCTCATCTATGGCACTGCGCCAGCTCAGCTCCCAGCACCGGGAGGTAGACAAATTTGTCTTTTCCATTCAACCTCCCTGGCCCTAAGCTTACTTTTTCTTCTCCCTGTTATTAGTAGCTCTGCTCCACGAGTAAAATATTAAGGTTAGTCCCAGGGAGTCCACACTCTCTGCTCACAACAAGTGAGGGGACACACACACACAGAGAGAGAGAGAGAGAGAGAGAGATTGAAAAGGAACAGAAAGTACAGAAAGAAAAAGAAGACAGAGAAGTAGTCGAGGAAGCAGACGAAAGAGATGAAGAAAAAGGAGAGGTGGAAAAGGGATGGAAAAGAGAGGAAAAGCAGATTCATAAATGAGCCAAGGCCTCATTTTAATTGAACCTGAAGCATATGTTGCAAGTATGTGCAATGTGCCCCAGATGTGCAGTCTTGGCCGGGGTGCGCACCCCCGCCCCTCCATCCCCTCCACCCCCCTCTCAGCGCACCACAAGGCAGCTATTAGGTGGATAACCTTTGCTCTGGGGGGTAAATGGGGTATTACATGACCGAGACGTGCTCCACCTGTTTTCCATTGGGGGCAGAAGACCCCTGGCAGGCCCTGGGCCTCCGGGCCCCCAGCATGTGTTCCTACTTAGTGGACCATTGGGCAATCGTGAAAAGTGTCTTTCTTCAGCGTCTACGACCATATTAGTCACTTACTCTCAATGAGAGGTCTGTAGGTACAGCTAATTGATGGGGACGAGCACCTGGAGGAAGGAAGGATAGAAAAAAAGAAAAGAATAAAAGAAAGAAAGGAAGAAAGGAAGGAAATAAGAGGAATAGAAAAGAAAGAAGAAAAGAAAAAAAAAATAAAGAGCCAATTTACACTTTTACACTTCTCCACCTCCTTGTAACTGTTGATGTGCTCACGGTTTTAATGGTGCACCAAATGTTACGCTGGTGATTTCTGCTGCAGCTGCTACCAACCACCGTTAGCGCAGGAGCAGTCAACAAATGTTGTTTTCCTCATGTAAATGCTGCCTCTGTGCTAGTGCTACCTGTGCTCAACTGGGACCTGGTGCAGAGGCAAAGCACTGAGGGACCCTCAAGGCATGGATAGCTCTGCTGAGAAGGACCAGTTTTTTTTTTTTTATGCTCCACACATCAAAAGCCTCCAGTGTTAGCGTGCTAGCTGTTAGCTTCTCCCTCGCGCCGTCGTCTGGCTGGCAGGTGGCATTGTGGGAGCCAGACTGAAGCTCCCACACACTCTCTCTCTCTAGGGGCGGCTCTCGCCTTCAGCGTCTCCGCCACCAACAGCACAACAACTGAGCACAACAACAACACAACACAACACAACACAACGGAACACACACACACCTGCTCTGCATGCTGCCGTGGAAACGTAAACAGAAGCCCGCCCTGAGCTGAGCTGAGGAGGCTGTGTGTTGGGTAATTATGGCACTAGTAATGACTGCATTAGCTAGCATGTCAGCCATGCAGC
>PYXC01000412.1:350000-355000 GCA_015244755.2 Tenualosa ilisha | reverse complement strand
CGCAATCATTTTCACAATACACTTTGCACATGGAGAGATTTGGACTTGGTGCATAAACCACACAATTTTGATTGTGCTGTCATCACTAAGCACGTGACCCTGGTGTTCTAGATGTTTCTAAGATGATTATTAGCAGGCCTGTGTTTTTTTTTTCTGACACGACTGCCCCAAAGAAGTGAGTATTTTGGGGAGAAAAATGTGAATCGTGGTTGCAGTGGAATTACCTTCGCTGACACATTTAAGACATCAAATCTCTTCCATATCACATTGCCTTGGGAAAACACACACATACACACATACACACACCCCCTTTAAACATACCACAGCTGATCTGTCTCTGTGTCTGTAGGCATTTGTGCTGTTTCCTTATAAAATGTGCATTTTCTCATCCCAGGTCCCCCTCTCCTTCTAGTAACCCCCCACCCCCAAAACACACATGCACGCACGCACACACACACATACACCACACACACACACACACACAGTCTAAGCCCATCCTGCCGCTGAGTGGCACGCAGCCCCAGGCCTCCAATTGGACTAAATGATCCGTCTGCACACACACATTGCAGACACACACACACACATACAACCACCCCGGGCTCGCAGGTGGAAACCACATGAGGAGAATGGCTGCCAAGCCACACGCCCAGCCCCCCTCCATCCCTCCACCCCCTCCCCCCTTCTCTCCCTCTCTCCATCCCTCCATTCCCGGTGTGCTCGAGCTGTGCCCTTGCCCAAAGGGGTAGGCGGCTGATGTCTGGGTCTCTCTACCCGTCTGACAGCAGAAAGGGGCCAGTTGATTCTTAAGGGCGGATCATCAATAATGACTTTAGCATGACTAAAAACAGAACCGGTGTGTTGGGTTGACCTCTTGGCTCAGGGTGGTGTGTCTGTACACAAACACCCCCCTACTCCCCTCAGACACACACACACACACACACACACACACACACAGGCTATATTGCACCTGTAGTTTGAACCTGTGTTAACGCCAGCTGTTGATTCATTAACCACATTACAAAGATTTTTGTAAATAACAGCTATACAATATATCATTTGGATGTAGACACACACGTGTGTGCGCACATACACACACACACACACACACATATTCACATTCTCACACCCCATATAAAACATGCAGAGTTTTCTCATCACTCTACTCATTCCAGCAATGTGACTATACAAAACTTTCTACCTGCATATAGAACATTCTAGAAATTAAAGCACCATCCCTCTGCCTACTTTGCTGTAAGATCCAGATTACTAATTGCGACTAATTGTCAACATTGTATTGTACATAGGTAGATCAGTTTAAGTTAAGTAGATCAGTTTATTAGGAGGAGACACATCACTTAAAACGTTCTCCATGGAAATGTATAGCAGCCATTCATAATGCAAATATAGGAAACAGGAAGTCCTGTTCGTTAGTGAAAGTAACCGGTTAACCTTTTGTTTACTATCTCCGTCACCATGGTAATAGTCATGCCGTGAATGTTGGCGCAGGCATAGTGAGCGAATTGCCATTTTAAATAATACCTTTTTTAGCTTTAGCTTAGCAAACTATGGGTAGATTTTGACATTGTTCAATTCAGATTTAAACAACGATTCACACAATACACTTTTTACGTCAGTATGACCCACCGATCTGGAAATTTGGAATCTCCCAATTCATTTTGACAGGGCCTGGTCTTGTTAAGCCCAGTTAGGAGCCCAAAGGCAAGATGGCCGCTGAGTGAAGGGACATGCCTCTGAAGGACTTCAGTTATAATCTCCATAGGCAGAGTGTCAGTGTAAGTGTTATAGATGTGGCGGCGTGTTGACTCTGTGGAGATGCTCGCATTCGTGATGATCGAGGGAGGGAGGGAGGGAGGGAGGAAGGGACGGGAGGGAGAGCTCTGGAACTGAAGAGAGCTTTTTTTTTTTTTTTGGGAGAGCCAGGCCAACGCATACCTCAGACATAATTAACACTGTAATTTTAATTAACCTCCCAACAGCAGTCTCACATAGCGGCACTAGAGCCTGCTCAGGCAGGCTCTGCCCCTCCTTCTTCTCCTCCTCTCCTCCTCTTCTCCTCCTCCTCTCCTCCTCCTCTCCTCCTTCTCCCCTCCTCGATACACCCCCCCACCCCCACCACCACCACCACACCAGAGAGTGTCATTCATTATGGATCAATTTGCTAATGATCTTCCTGTTGGAAAATTTGATGCTCTCTTTGACATTGTTGTTTTTGTCTTTGTGTGTGAGTGTGTGTCATGAGCAGTGTGTGTAACAACGAGCTGAAAGGTGCCCACCTCCACGTTGTGGCACCCTATCCTTTTGTGTCACCCGCCAAAGAGTCAGTCCAATCAATGCCAAGAGGGGTACAGTGCGTGGGAGAGAAAGCGTTGATGATGTGCTGATGTTGCTGTTTGACGTCTGGACGTTGCGGATAATCCAGTGGTCTTCTTTGCCGTTGTCACGGTAGCTCACACCAATCATTTGTCTTCGCTTGTTGTGCCACTATCACATGCGAGCAGATCAAAAAAGGCTTACAAAATTTTCCCATAATGCTCTCTTTTGTGAAGCACCGTAAATTAGTTCTGATGGCCTACCACCCCACCCACCCACCCTCCCAGACACACACACACACACACACACACACACACACACACACACACACACACACACACGCACACACACACACACACACATACACACACACACACACACAGACACACACACACACACACACACACTCCCCCTATTAATGAGGCTGGCACCAGCTTGCTGGTGTGGCACTGGGCTTATTATTATTATTATTTATTTATTTTTTTTTGTCAGGGTCGACGTGCCTCTACTTGCCAGTGTCGGTGTGATTTGGCAATCAGGACCGATGGGTGCGGCAAACGGCGCTGGTGATGCCCCATTGGTTGGGCACAGGCCCATGTGCCAGTGTCTGGTGTAGCGTGATATACAAATGCCACAGCGGCCCATCAGCTCAGGCCACTCATTAAAGTGTCTCCAATATTGCATCTGGAAAGGAAGTTATTTTTTTTTACAGAAGGCTTTACATACCTTTGGAATATTTAGTGATACTGGTGTCTGTAATTACCTCCTCCAGGGAGGTTATGATTTCACCAGCGTTTGTCTGTCTGCGAACAAGATAACTCGATGATTTGGATGAAATTTTTGGACAACGCGCGTATTAGTCCAAGAAAAAGATTATTAAAGTTTGGTGGTGATCTGCCGCCAGTTCCACCGTCTGGAATTTGTATTGGATCTGTGAGTCTACATTGCCTTGGCGGAGGTCTGCGTTCTCTAAGTGTTTTTCTAGTATTGTTAATGCTGAACTAAGCACCAATTTGGCTCTGTTTGAAGTATCCTTTTATCAGATTTGTTTTCGTCTTCAAATCAATATTGGTGGTATCTGGTATATTATCCAATCTCCACTCAATATTACATTTCACTATGTACAAGTCAGGGTACTTTCCAAACGCTTTGGTTTCCTCGCCTAAATTTCCTAGCATCCAATCAGCGAACAGAAATTAGAGGCAGAATCAATAGGTTTAAAGTACAAACAAAGTGCCAACAAAGTAAATGCATTCCCATCTACAGTGTCCAGACTCTGCACAAAGTGAAGAGAAATAAAGGAGTCTAGTCCACCAGGTTATATGGTCATATGAAGGACACACACTGCACAGTTCTGTGTTCCGCCAGGCTCCTGGATAATGAGTACGTTCTATGAGCATTACTTTTAGGTTTTTGTCAAACTAACCTTGGAAGGACCATAGGCTAACATTCTTTTAACATTATGTGTTAGCTGGGTAGGAACACATCACATTCTTAGTGTTGCTTTAAGATATTGGACTTGACATTTGATGTATGTTAGTTATAGTTGCATATGATTACAGCATCCACTACAATAACAAAGTTGCAGCCATACTGCATACTGAAGTGTGCTGCCTCATGTAGGACACATGTAGACTAGTGGGGAAAGGTAACACCAGGTGAGGCTGGGGGCTGTAGGTAATTGTGGGCTTGAAGGGCCCAACAGTGGCTGCAGTCCCCAATGGCTTCAGGCAAAAGAGAGCAGCTTCAAAGGGCAGCACGCCGGGCCCACCTGGGTCCCACACCGGACCGCCCGCACAGAGAAGTGCAGCCAGGGGGCCCGGAGGGAGTCAGCCGGAGGAGGAGGAGGAGGAGGACATGGGAGGGAGCCGAGCAAACAGGCCGTCTCCCCTGTTATTCCAGCCTCCTGCCTCCCTCGTTCGTTTGAAGGCAGGAAGTAGGAGTTAGCTCATGGCTGTGTGTGTGTGTACGTTTGTGTGTGTGGTTCAGGTTTGGGAGGAGACAGTCAGGAGGTAATGTGGCTCTGGGTGATTCTTTACTGACCCCCGCCACCCCTCCATCGAACCTCCATCAGTCTCTCTCTCTCTCTTGCTCACTCCCCCCCCTTACACTCCACTGTTTTCTAGTCCCTGGAACCCCCCCCCCCACACACACACACAACTCCCAGAAATCCCCTCACAATAGCGCGGGAACAGCAGGCTTTGTTTTAGTGCCTAATCCAGAACAGATGGGGGGGCAGTGGAGGAGGAAAGCAAGAAAGAAAGGGAGTCTTGTCAAATATTTGCAAAGAAAAATAACCCTGGGACACTGTCTAATTATATCTATTTGTCTTTGTGTGTGTGTGTGTGTGTGTGTGTGTGTGTGTGTGTGTGTGAGTGTGTGTGTGTGAGAGAGAGAGAGAGAGAGACTGCGTGTGTTTTGCACTGAGAGGCTATGAGGTTTTTCATTGGTCATATTTGGAAGGACATTTTTCCTGGTCTTTTAATTATCCATACTAAACATACATAAATATACCTTCTTTTT
This sequence comes from Tenualosa ilisha, assembly GCA_015244755.2. Taxonomy (NCBI): domain Eukaryota; kingdom Metazoa; phylum Chordata; class Actinopteri; order Clupeiformes; family Clupeidae; genus Tenualosa; species Tenualosa ilisha. Next base: position 350,146 of record PYXC01000412.1, on the reverse strand, counting down.
TTTAAACAAAAAATCTCTCTCTGCTGTGTGTTTCAAGTGAAGATAGCCGATATTGCAAGTGTAAAGAGATACAGAGAACAGTCTCAAACCATCTTCTTATAGGCCAGTGTGCTCATATGCTCTGTGGTGTCTGTTACAGTTGTAGT
>PYXC01000412.1:290000-345000 GCA_015244755.2 Tenualosa ilisha | reverse complement strand
CCCTGAGCAGGTAGGGGAGAGGGGGATGGGGTGGAGGAGATGGGGGGAGGGTGGAGGCCCCATCGGGCCCTAATGAGAGCCCAAGGTGGCAGGGGGCCGGGCAAGTAGCGTTAGCTTCACCACGGTGAGCCTGCCTCACGCTAAGAGCTAATTGGTGCAGTGTTATGGGGTACAGAGATGGCTAAGATGGGCCTGAACCCAACTAATAGGAAAGAAAGAGGGAGAGAGAGGAGAAGAGAGAGAAAGAGAGGGAGAGAGAGAGAGAAAGAGAGGGAGGGAGAGAGAGAAGAAAAAGAGAGGTGGGCACAGATATGTTTTCTTTTGGCTGGTTCTGCTCTGCATGGCATCGGCATCCTTTGGGGACGGGTGAGCTCACCTCTCTTGCTCTCTTTTCTGGGTTACAGAAGCCTGGCGGGACCAGTGGGAGCCACTGTTCACCATCACTTGTGTGCCTGCCTGGGCCCTTAAGGGTAGCACTGTGTATGTGTGTGTGTGTGTGTGTGTGTGTGTGTGTGTGTATGTGTGTGAGAGAGAGAGTTTGTGAATGTAAAAATCTCTGTGTATAGAGACAGAGGAAGAGTGAGAGGAGAGAGAGAGAGGAGAGAGAGGAGTGTGTTTGTGTGTGTGTGTGTGTGTGTGTGTGTGTGTGTGTGTGTCCTGTGGGCATGCAGGAGTTGAAAGTCTCACAGCCACATGACAAATGAAGCGCTATTTTCGGGCCCCCGCGTGTGACCCAGCGCTCCCGGTGCGAGGCGTCCCCTGGCACCCTGGAGGCCTGAGGTGGATCGGGGCCGGCTCCGCTCCTCTCCGCTCCTCTCCTCTCCTCTCCTCTCTTACCACCCTCCACTCCACTCCTCTTCTCTGCCACCTTTCTTTCTCTCCTCTCCCCCCCCCCCTCTGTTGTGGCGACGGCACAGCGGCGGTAGCAGCTCGTTTCGGAGGTGCCTCGGAGCCGCCGCGCCTGATGACTTTCTAATGACTCTTTTATACAGAGGGCAACCGCACAGCACAGAGCTCACGGGCCAGACAGGCCGACACGCCGTGTCTTTGTGAGAGGGTGTGGAAACTTTTTACCCCCCCCCTTCCCCTCTCTTTCTCTCTCTCTCTCTCTCTCTCTCTTTGTGTGTGTGTGTGTTTTTCATGTGTGTGGATAAGCATAGATGTGATAGAATATTATTGGTTTAAGGCTTTAAAAACCATGGCTTAATTTGGGATATGGTGGAATTTGGGATGATCAAACAAATGAGGTCCATGTTTCCAAAGTCAGACACATAACCCGGAGCACTGACATTATTCCAGAACACGCCGTTCTGATAACACTAACCAATGAGAGCTGGTTTGCTCGACGCAGGAATCCATTAAAGCCTGCTATGCACGGCATACCTTCTGGCGTTGCACCTGCAAAACACAGTGAACGTTCTTCTTTCGTCACTTATATCACTGTTCAAATAAATAAATAAACAAGGTCTTCTTTGCCATGAAAAAAAGAACAAAAAGGTATTGAATGAGCAGGAGAGAGAGAGAGAGAAAAAAAAGAGGGCGAGGGGGAGGGAGAAAAAAAACAACATGCTGTGTGTACTTCACAGAGGCATACGGGGAGCAGCTAAACAGGTCAGGGCGTCGGGGTGCTGAGGTGCTGGGGTTTGCGGCGCATCAAAGGCTCCTCTCCTGAACGAGCGCTAGAGGTCTACATTTTTGGGGGGAGTTTAAACAAGCAATTAGCGCAACAGCTACGCTCGCAAACTTTCAGAGCTGAGAAAACTTTCCTACACATCTCTAATGCATGCACTTTTACCAGCTCCTCTTCTCTCCTTCTCCTTGACACGCTTTGCTCTCTGAACAATAGACGGGTAAAAGCTGGCTTCTCTCGTCTGTGGGAGTGTGTGTGTGTGTGTGTGTGTGTGTGTGTTTTCTGTTGTTGCTCTCTTTGTTGCTCCGATATCATATAATATCCCTAATGCTAGGTTAGGTGTCACTGGAGATGAGTCTTTTTTTCTTCCTTTTTCTCTTCTTTCCTTTTCTCTCCTCTCCTTTCCCCCCCGTTCACGCTTTAAACAGCATAGCATAGTATCATTAAAAATGTTCACGCTTTCATTTACTTATTCATATTTGCTTGCTCCCGCCTTTGCCACCATAGCCCGCTTCAATCCCAGAATCCCCGTTAACGGCGGGGACGACAGCGGAGACGGCGGGTGCGGCGGCGGCGGTGGTGGCGGGTCCCGGGACGGCTTCTGACACCACTTAAACGAGCCGCCTCGTCGCGCCCCCTCCACTCACTTCAAAGCGTGCCTTTTTTGCCACGGCAACTGTCAACACCAGGGAGAGAGAGAGAAAGAGAGAGAGAGAGAGAGGGAAAGAAAGAGCGGTAGAGAGAGTGTGTGTGTATGTGTTAGAGAGAGAGAGAGAAAACAAGGGAGGAACAGCCTTTGAGCGACAAAAGGTCTTTACCCACCAGTCTCTGGTGAATGTTCACTTTGTGCTGTGCACTTTTTACTTTTTAAAGAAGAACCAAATTGCTATCTCACCATAGTCACTTTTCTCAAAAACAAAACCCTTTTCCCCCTCCAACTCCATTTTTCTCCTGTTCTTGACTGTTTTTTTAACTAGCGAGCAGCATTATCTTTCCCGGGACAGCTTTGCTTTATTAAAAGGAGGTGAGTATGTATCTCACCATGCCGGCTGGCGTAACTGTCACCTGTGAATGGTAATGGAGCCGATGACGGCTGAAGGGGCCCGTCTTAGAGCGCCTTTGATTGAGCTTTTTATTGTTTTCCCTTCCAGAAGCCTCTCTTCCCCCTGTTGTCAGTCTCTGGTTACACTGATAGATGCCACACCATCCTCCTTTCGTTGGAAACTTTTTTTTTTTCTTTTTTCTTTACATGCTGCTGGCTTTTTGGATACCAATTTTAATGGTCTGTGATAAAACCGTTGTGAAATTCTCAGTAATTACCCGTAGCTTCATAAAATAAATGTGTAAAACACCTCTCACAATAGGTAAAAGGTGTCTGTAGAGGGAGTGAACGCAGGTTTGCATGAGGCCTGTTGAAGCTTAATTGGCTCGATGGCATATGGCAGTAATTGGGGTAATACTGGTCAATGAATGCTCTGAATATGAGCAATACTGTATTCAATTCAAGTCAATTTTATTTATACAGCGCCTTTTACAATAGTGTTGTCTCCTGGTGCTTTACAGAAGAAGCACCCAAGAGCAACAGCAGCAAGCAAAAACTAAACCTAATGTTTAGTTAGTCTAGGAAGAAACCTTGAGCAGATCCACGACTCGAGGGGCTAACCCAACTGCCAGGGGTCATGCAGTAAACGTACAATCAAAAGTAACCATAATAGACTACAAGTTGTCCATGATTTTAGCTAAGGATCATAATAGTTCCAGAATATTATCCCATAACATTACATGGTAGTCAGTCCATGGATGGTTATCAAGAATTATGGCTGGACAGCACAGTAGTAGCAAGACATAGTGTCAAAGTCAAAGTCAAGGAGTGAGATGGGTCATGGGGGTAACAGTAAAGGTCCATTTGACAATGCCATTGTGAGGGGGGTCAGTCACAAAGCCTCAGGTAAGTAGAGTCGGTCCTGGCCATGTATATGTGGGAAAAGATGGAAAAGAGAGGAAGTTCCTCAGAGGTCCTGGATGTCTCTTCCTGATATATGCCTCTACACTGTATGTTCTACACTGAAAAAAATAAGTCTTCATTATATTTGTGATAACTTACAATTAACTGTCAGAATAACTACAGGATATGAAAATTGTTGTATAAGTTTTTTTTGTTGTTTTCTGAGTCACCACAAGTCATTATCTCAAATTTGGTCAACTGAAAATAGTTAGGCAGCCCGAACACTAACTTTTTAAAGTTAAAACCATGATTCTTTTTTTTATAGTGTATTTATCATTCCCCTTTCTGTACTTTGCGTTTCGCTAATGGAGGGAGAGAAACGACATCTCGATTCTCCTGTATGTCCTGCAGTTAAAGTATAGTAGATAGACAATTAAAAGTCTTTGAATCTTTGAATCGACAGTGCCTGTCCAGATATGGAGCAATTAGAGCAGGGGTGTTTTCCGTGATCAGTGGGGAGATTATAGTGAGGGAATGACTTGGTGATGATGACTTGGGTGTGCGGGTGGGTGTGTGTGTGGGGGTGGGTGGGCTGGGGGTTGTTTAATCAGTCTCAGACAGCCTCACCAGCTATCCACGTTGTGTCTGCTGTGAAACACATGTGATGATGATGAATCTCTGTGGCACAGGGGAGTGAGTATAGGCTCTCTCTCTCTCTCTCTCTCTCTCTCTCTCTCTCTGACAAAAATCACATATTCTCTTTGCCTTGCCCTCCTACTTAAACCAAGGCTTTGTGTTCATGACAGATGATTGATGTTGAAGCTTGATGTCGTGTCAGCGTCACTCATTCTACTCATTCGCAGCTCTTATATTAGGGGACTCCCCCAGATGACGTCAGTAGTGTCACAGTCTAATCCAAGATTGGCATTACATGGCAAAACATTACAAAACTTCAGCTTGTAACATCCACCACTTACTTACAAATGCACCAAAGCTTATAAATGTATCATTTCATGTCCCTGAATTGACTTGATTGAGGGTGATGCACCTTTGTCCATCTATCTGGTACAATCATGTAATCTTGTAATTGTGTACCGGTAATTCCACAGGCACAGAGGCAATTTTTCAAAAGCAGTAAATGGCATTGTTTTTTTTTAAACACCATCAGTGTTTTTTTTTTTACCCTGTGGGGCACCATGAGAGAAGGACTACTCTCAACAACTTACCTACTACAGATAGTAATGTTGACTGGCTGCTGATGTGTTACTGTCATGTTCCTACCAATCTGAAATAATGATTGGGCATATTGGGTTCTGTCTGACATAAAGGAAGGACTCCTGTTAACTTCACAGTGAAGGTACTAATCCCAGTGAGGGAGCGAGCGAGAGAGAGAGAGAGAGAGATAGAGAGATGCAGAGGTGGAGAGGGAGAGAGCGTGAAAGAGAGAGAGAGAGAGAGGTATGGAAATGAGACCGAGATCTTGGCCAGACAGAGATTACATTTGTTTGTCTTGATTACTCTTTGTCATCACTGCCTCTGCAGAGAGCTCATGAGTCAAAGCCGTCTGTGTCTGTTCCAAAACAAGAACATTATTGTATGTGGTCAAAATCTGATTTTATGTTATAAGTATATTTTAGATGTTTTTTTTTAGCTGTGAAGGACTCTCTTTAACTTTCCTTTTTGTTATGTATCCTGTTTGCTATCCAGTTCATGGATTCTCTTTCCCTCTCTGCTGTTCCCCTCCTCTCCTCTCGTCTCCTCTACCGCAACACCCCCCCTTCCTCCCCGTGGGCTTGAGTGTGTAATCTGGCCCGGGCAGGGTTGCTGGTGGGTGAGGGCCAGCTCGGAGACTCAGGCCGGTCACCAGCCGTTTATCTCTTCCTCCCAGCCTCACCTCCGCCCGCGTTCCCTGTTCCTCCGCCAGGTTAAGTCGGTCCCCCCCGTGCTCCTTCTCTGGCCCCGGGGGCCAGACAGACAGACCGGTTTGAACCTAGCCCCCACCACCCCCCCTCTTTCACATTCAGGATTGCTGCATAACCCCCCACTCCCCCACTCCCCCAACCCTTCAACCAACAAGTGACCAGCTCAGTCTGTGGCAGGCTCCAGGTGCCATAGCTAATGAATTAGCCCATCTTTCCGGAGCTCATTCATTATGCTGGATTTAGGAGAGCGGAGAGGAGAGGAGAGGAGAGGTTACACAATGTCTGGATCCCCCCCCTCCCCTCCCTCTCCCCCTCCCCCTCCCTCTTTTCCTGTAACCCCCCCCCCCCCCCCTTTCTTGCTCGACAGCCAACTTTGAACTGTTGTGGCAAAGACAGAAAAGGAGTGGGTGGATGGTGGTGGCGATGACGGTGGGGCGGGGGGGCGGGCGGGGGGGGAGAGAGAAAGCTGATTAAAATGAAATCTGCTCCATGGAAGATGTTGTTGAGCAGCGGAGCAAATCTCCAACATGCCCTTTCTTTAACCTTTCTGGAAAAGGTCTCCATGCTTACTTGAGCAGTGTTTTGTCTCTCCTGCAGATTAGGCGTGTTGTTTATGTCTGTTCGCATTCGCGGTTTGTAAACAGAGCCTAACAGTGGCTCGCTGGACATACTTTTAGACTTTTTGATGGGGTTGCAACTCACTGGATTTGGGAAGTCCATTCGTCTGTGTGTCAGATTGCTGTGGATTAAAAGAAATGTGTTCGATTTCGCACTTGTGCTACACAGTATATACAGGAATCCTTTTCTGTTGTGCTAAAGTGGTTCTAAGCAGACTTGTCCCTTAGAGAGGTGCTGTTAAATATTTTTTGAAGCTTTTTGTCCACTTGTCCAGTTTCATTTCAGTAACTAGATATCACACTACTTGCTATATCAACTGTAGGCTACTGGGGCCTTATGGAGGTGGTGCATGGATGATTTTATTTGGCGATACGGTTATTTTTGTAAAATACATTTTGTAGTGACTTCTTACCTTCCCAACAGAGGTTGCACATCTATCAAAGGGAGCAGGGAATATTTATTCATTCATGGAGAAATATGTTTTAACCTGTCAGGCATAATGATACAAGAACCTTGCCTGGTAGAGAGCACTTGAAAGAGCTTGAAGTATTTTCTCTCTGTTTGAAAGAAGTATTTTTCATGGTCTTAATCTTTTCTGCATCATTCAACCTATTTTTTAGAAATCAGGTTTTGCTCTCTGACGACACCATTCTTACCAATTTCAGAGACATTGCAGCTGATTTTTTTCACTTGTGAGAGTGATTCAAATATCCTTGTGCAAAGGTGACTGTCAGCAGAGAAGCAGGATATAGTGGACTGGTATTAGTTTCTTGTCTGCATACCTCTCTCTCTGTCTCTCTTTCTCTTTCTTTCCATCTCTCTCTCTCTCTCTTTATCTTTCACTTTCTCCTCTTTTCTTTTTCTCTCTCTCCTCTTTCTTTCTTTTTTTCTCTTCATCTCTCACTTTGCTATCCTCTCTCTTTTTTCTCTTCTCTCTCTTTCTCTCTCTGTCTGTCTAGCCCAAAGATGTTTGAGGAGCCAAGCCCATCTCTGTTTGTTAGTCTGAGCCCCTGGGCCCTTCTTTTGAGCAGATGAGGAGAAGGTTCCCATGCTATCAGAGCACAACGCACCTGATGATGACTTCTCTCTCCCTGTGTGTGTGTGTGTGTGTGTGTCTGTGTGTCTGTGTGTATTTTAACAGGTGCAGTATCGAGAGCTGAAACCGGAGCCCGGCCATAGCCCAAATAAAAGAAAGAAAAATAACCCAGGATAGCCGGTTCCCGTCACCCCATCGCCCCCCGACTCCTATGTAACCCTTTCTCCTGTGGAGTCTTTCCCAGCAACACTTTGCTAAGGAGAAGAGATCCAGGAAGGATGAGATGAACTTCACAGGACTGAAGGAGCGAACTCTGTGGTCTTTCCCAAACCCCCCCCCCCCCAACCTCCCACCTCCCTTCTGTGTCATTGTTTGGCCCTTTGGTTGTACAAATGGAAGTCAAATTGGACTACTTTTGGTTTGTGACAAGATGGCTGCTCTGAAAGTGTCCATGGTGGTACGATGCCACATGATTCCACACAGTGACATGGATTGTTTGAAGAGCCATGTTTTCTGTGGGTAAGATGCTAATTGGTTATGCGAGTGTTTGTTTCGCTAGTAACGACCTCACTCTCACATACACTTGGCATCGCCTACCAAGATTGACCATTTTGAATGCCCTACTGTTTTTGTGTTTTACTGGCCATATTCAGATGAAAAGCAACATTTTTTGTTGAAGACGTCATGGATTCCTATCTTTTAGAATTCAGTTTGGTTTACGAGAAGAGAATAGGCTAAAATAAACTGAACTGAACATCTGTTTTTACATTTGACTTTGATGGAGCTACACTACTGTACTGTACTCTCTTTATTTGTGTAGTGGAGAATGCCAGCCTTGATTTTTTTTCTTTTTTTTTCATTTCCTTTTTTTTTTTTTTTTGGAGCCTGCATGAAAAACAAAACAATAGCCTTAGAGATCCTGGCGCTCCGGCCAGCGATGACATTTAGTACCGCTCAAGCTCCCTCCACTCATGTGCCAGCCAGCCCTCTGTGTCTTTCTGCTCGCGGGTTAAAAAGACCAAATGGCCAGCGCAGAGCCTGCCCTCTGAGAGATGGAGAAAGAGAGAGAGAGAGAGAGAGAGAGAGAGAGAGTTTGTTACAACAGCAGAGCCCCTTGTGATGACACAGACCCATCGGCTGTATTTCAGAGCCTTCATCAGGCATCAAACGACCCCCCCCTCACCTCCCACCACCACCCCCCACACACACACACACACACACACACACACACACCTCTCTCTTGTGAGCACACTGCTTGTGGTGCCACGACGCTGATAGAGATGTCCCCTCATGCAGCCACAAACACCAGGCTGCCCGTGAGCCCAGCTGTAATCTCATTTGAAAGGCTGCCTGCTTCCTCGCTTTCATTTTCACTTGTGCCACTTCACTGGGCATTATCTCTCTCTCTCTCTCTCTTATCTTTTTTTTCTCTCACTTACTCTATATGACTCTTCCTCTCTTTCTCTCTCCATCTCTCTCACTCACTCTATCTGACTCTCTCTCACTCTGTATGACTCCCCCTCTTTCTCTCTCTGTCTCTCTTTCTTTCTCTTACTAACTCTATCAGACTCTGCCTCTCTTTCTCTCTCCATCTCTCTCTCACTCACTCTGTCTGACTCTCTCTCTCTCTCTTTCTCTCGTTTTTGCCTGAGGCCAGTGTTCTCTCTCTCCATCTGCCCCACCTCCTTTGCCCAGTACTCAACTTTGATCTCTCTTTTAGGATGTGTGAGAGAGTGTGGTTACTTGGCAGGGTTGCATTGTGTGAGTGTGTGTGTGTTTGTTTGTGTGTGTGTGTGTGTGTGTGTGTGTGTGTGTGTGTGTGTGTGTGTGTGTGTGTGTGTGTGCAGTCCCCCACTGCAGTTTTTGCTGCATCGTCTGTCTCAGCATCAAGACAAAAAAAGGGAAACTTTATCGTTTTTTTTCTCTCGCCACCCCAAGCCCCCAGCCTGCCCTAGGCCCTTCCCTTTCCTCTCCACTAGCCTGCCATCACCCTGCACTCTCCTCCTCCTCTGAGGTCATATCTGTGCAGAGGGGAGAGGGGAGAGTGGGAGACCGGGTCCAGGGCTCTCAATGCTGGCGGGGGGGGGGGGTCTGAGCTCCATCCAACTGCATTCAGATCCCTGCACAGTGGGAGAGAGAGGAAGAGGCGGAGAGAGAGTGAGAGTTTCACTCGCTCGCATATACATGGACCTCTTTCTAAAAAGACCAGACAGTTTTGCTCCTCGTTAAAGAGCGACGATGCACATCCTGTTAGCTCAGCAATTCATTCTAAATCCTCTGTGTAAAACAGCTTAGGGAGATCAGTCAATGGCCGAATGTGTATGTGTGTAAAAGTAAGACTCTAAAATTGTCTGTGGTGGGTAAATATCGTGGGCGTTCAGCATCTCAGCGCTCTTGTCTCTTGCTGTTTTTTTATTTACTTTTTGTATTTATTTACACATTTTAAAGATGTCCATGCTATGTTTGCAAGCAAACCAAAGTGAATTCATGATGAACTAGTAAAGAAATGGGTTTAAATAGAGAATGTAATGTAGATGTAAAAATGCAAGCAGAATAAGCACTTTCATTTGCAACTCTTTTAAACTTCATTTATTTATTTCCATTCTTTCTTAAATTGTGTAAATATGACACTTGATAATTTATCGGTGTATTGTACATGCTTGTAAATGGTGAAATGTTTTCAATTGTATAGATGTTTGTGTGTCCTTTGTATGGATTTGAGCCTGCTGTGTTGCCTGTGACATCATCATCATCATTCTACCAGTTGCTGACCAATGAGATTTTAAAAGGTGGAAATGAATCTAATGGGTAAACAAATAAGATATATCAATGGAGTATCATACAGAATGCACCAGTTGTTATGTCTGCAGATTTTGAAAGAAAAAAGTAGAGGAAAATATTAAATATTTTTTATTGATCTGTGTTGACTTTTTGGTACGTTTTTGTCTGGTCTCTTGTTTGGGTAGAATCATCAAAATGTTTTAGTTTAGTTTTTGTTTTGTGAATTATAAGTCATTACTGGGTGCAGTATGAGTACTCTACAGGTCACCAACAAACACAGAACTGACGATTCAGACAATTATTCCTAATGCTAAAGACATTAGCAACAGGAATGCAGACAAGAGTGGGATTAAAGGATCATGAATAAAACTTGGAGATTGAATCCCAATCCCTTCCCTAACACTAATCCTCAAATCCTTAAGGGGATAGTCTGGAGTACTTTTGACCCATATCACTGTTGTTTGAGCTCACTGAGTGCTGTCAGATAAGGAGTGAGAAAATTTGGTTCATCATAAGCCAAATCTGTGAATTGTCAGCTAACAACAACTGAAAGGTGCACAGAAAGTTAAAACTGAAACTAAGCTTCCTTCCCCGCATTAGTTAGCATTAGCTGCTGTTTCTAAATTTGGTGATTGTATCAGTTTTTCTTATTGCTCCTTCTCACTTCCTTGATGAGTTCGAACAACAGAGTTATGAGTTGAATTATGCCAGACTACCCCTTTAACTGGCATGAGTGAGCCAGTCATGGAGTCTATGTCATTTAAGTCTGGTCTGATTTGCTATTTTTCCATTGACCCCCATGATATCACAAGCGTTGTTACGTCTCGTCAAACAATTTTAGGCTACACACTCTGCGCATCATAGCGTTCTTGCGCTGTCGTCTCCATATGGTTGCGTTGACTATGAACCAGCCCTTTTAGGGTTCAGGGTTTAAGAGGGGACATTGAGATTCAGTCAGTGAGTGTACCTGCTGAGCGAGACTGAATCCCACTTGTTTGTGAAGGTGCTAGACTTCAGAATATTCTTTGAGTAAAGTTATGGGAATTACTGGTAAGGGGGAGAAACAGGATGGTGTATCCTTTACTTCTAGAACATCACAGGCATTCTTGCCTCTTTCGTCATGATGGGCTCACAGTCCCCCAACAGCCCAGACAGTCTTCATGGTCAGCTCTTGAATTTGACTCCTTTAATTTGGTGAATGGATACCTCTGGGTGGGACGTTATAGTCTACCCAGAGCAAATGGGGGCTCTTCAAAGCCTGTCCCTCCCTCACCCAAGACAACTTCTCTGCATGGTTTTTGTTCTTCTCTGCTTTATGTGTAGTCCACACCTGTGATCCTCATCGCCACTATGCACTAAAGCGAAACCCCTCTGCACCAAAGACGAGCAGGACCTGCACCTTTGATAAACACACCTTGTGCGCGTGTGTACTCCGAAACCCTCAAGGAGCGTGACCTGTCTTTAATAACCATACCCAGACAAGCACACACACACACACACAAATATATACACCGCACAGAGGATGATGAAGGGGTTGTGTTTCACCCATTGTGGCAGGGGACCCTCCCTCCCCTAAAACACATACACACACACGCACAACCTCTTCTCTGTCATTTATTAGTCTGGGGTGTCCCTGGTGTTGTCTGATTCCTGCTGTTATTCAATATGGTGTGTGTGTATGTGTGTGTATGTGGGAGGGAGGCTGGTTCTTCTTCTTCAGTCTCAGCAGCAGGATGCAGGAGCGCCCCACTGGTCGGGGCCCAGAGTGTGCTAATCACCCCCTCGTACTGAAAAACAGGTCAAGAGCATTTCCTCGCCGTTATTAATTAGCCCTTGTGACCAGCCATCGCTCTCCGACTGACAGCCTGCCGACCGCCGCTCGCTCGCTCGAGCGGGTTTTTACGCTTACCTCTCTGTCGGGCTTGAGCTCTCGAACACCATCGCTCTTCTCCTGTACCTCCCGCAACCCCCCTCCCCAACACACACACACACGATCCACTCTTTCTTATGGCTTAGTACCGTCTCTGAAGTTAAGAAAAAAAAAAAAAAAAAAAAAATGGGGGCGCGCTCAGGAAATGGCCTATCCTTCATGTCAGGGGCGGCTTGGCTTCTCCATCTCCCTTTTGTTGGCGCCTTTAACCTGCAGGGCTTTGAGTGTCAAAGCCAGGGGGTTGGATAGGGGGTATATATATATATATATATATATGTGTGTGTGTGTGTGTGTGTAAGTGGATAGAGTACCTCTCATCCCTCACCCCACATGGCACGCAGATGAGCTCGCTTCATCTCTGTCCTCCGACCGCTGCCGGGACCTCACACATCACCACCAGCTGGCTGACGGAGCCAAGCTAAAGGGGGTTTGGGAGGGGTGGTGGGGTGGGGTATGGCAGGGTATGACTGGGTTTGGGGGGTGGGGGGCTCAGCATGAAAGTCATGGTTGAGGTGAAGCTCTGGAGCAGTGAGGGGGCCCTCCACATGAAAGGAAAGAGAAGCCTAAGGGAGGGTCAGAGGAGGATGCTCCAGCCAGTGCAAGGACTGACATCCTGCCAGCATGTCCTACTATCATCAAAATTAGCTGTTTTGTTTTTTTTACACACGGCTGTGTTTAAGAATTTGTCAACGTTCAGCGGTGTCTGATTGTTTAAACCAGCTTTAGGAGAACACGTGCAGATGAAGATTGCAACAGTAGTGACTTAAATACTGGATTAGAGCACTTGGAAGACTCTAGAACCTAGATTTTAAGAATCTGGAACCTAGTTGCAGTCATACGCAATTCAAATTAGAATTCTAATAAGTAATATATATATAAGCATTCAGTCAAATCAAAAATGAAAGACTATTAGCAGCTTTTGTGTCAATATTTAATGTGTGAGACCCATTGTTCAGTCCTTTAATTTTCAACATTTTATTAACAAATAAGATGCAGAAATAGTTTTTGTATGTTTTTGAACCCGTATTTGTCTTCAAATTGTACAAAAATACAGTAAATCAGTGCATCATTAAATATGGCTTAAAAATAATGCTAAACTTGTGCAACACAACGCAAAATCAGGAAATACTATCTATGCCCAACACGGAGATCCAGAGCTTCTCCTCAGTGTCGTGCAGATGTGTCATAGAAAAGGACCTCCATTCAGCAGTAACTGTCCTTCTGTCTGCAGGTCCTCCAGCAGCTGCACCAGGAGCTGGGTGTGTGGCCCCTGGCAGCGCCTCAGTGCCGGGGCAAGGTTGCCCACGTGCTGCCTCATGCCAAGCAGGGTCTCCAGGTCGTGGGCCAGCTGTGCCACCCTGGCGTTGGCCCTCCTGCTGGTGGTGGTGGTGGTGGCTGTTGCCGCCTTGGTCCCAGTGGAGGCAGCGAGTAGCGGGACCAGCAGCGGTAGAGCCTGGGCTTGCCCTGGGGTGAGGCGGAGAGGAGGGTCGCCACTGCTGTTGCAGCAGATGGGCAGGTCTCGCTCCTGCAGGTAGCTGAGCAGTAGGCAGGCCAGCAGGCACGTGCAGGTCTCCACCAGGGCCAGGTCCTGCACATGGCTGACGGCAGCAGTGGCGGAGGGGTCCCTGTCAGTCGCACAGCAGCGAAGCTCCTCGCGTAGAGTTGGAGAGGAAACCAAGTCCAGAGGAGTGCGGCCGAAGTTATCAAGAAGTTCCAGAAGAGAGGAACCTAGGAAGGACGAAATAGGTCTCACAGTTAACATCATCCAGAAAAAACACATTCATATAAACGATCAGATGGTTGACAGTATTGGTCTGGTTGGAAGTAACACATGTTTGAGGTTGGATATTGAGTCTTTCCTTGATGTACAGCACAACTGCCATTACCAGTTCTAAATGAATGACTAATACTTCATCAGAGAGAGTAAAAGCGGAGTGAGAGGCACAAACGATCGTTAAGTTCTGTGTTCTATTTTCGCAATGGGGGTGGGGGGGGGGTGGGTTCCCCTTTATGCATCATCCAATGATACAGAAGACCATTGAAAAGTTCTCCCACTTATTAAGACCGGAACTATTCACGTTTGCTCCCACAGTGATGCATTATGTAGCTCTATCTTGGTCAGTATTCAATGATCTTTGACTATATGGCCACTAGCACAGTAGTTCAAACACCAGCACTCTGTTGAGCCTTGTTTTGTTTTGCCTTGATTTGTACATTCCTACATCCTAACATCATAACCACTCGCACATGTCAGAGCGTATTTTCATCTGTGCATGTGGGGAGTGGGTGGAGGCCAGATCAAGTGAAAGACGATGATAAGAATGAAACAACTGATCAGAGAGGGAGGGGCACTGTTTGAATGAGGGACACCTTCCATTACAGGGAGATACAATGAGAGAGAGATAGAGACAGAGTGAGAGAGACAGAGGCCAACTTGGTTCTGCTATCTACTTCTGTGTCCCTTACTGACACAAACTTCACAAGAAACTGGTGAATTACTATATGCAATATAAGATCAAAACTGAGAAGACTTCAAAGGATGTAGTACACAGCACATCTACAGATATCTGGATAAACGCCATTAAATATTAGCATATTAAAATGGCTTTTGTGTAAAATGACTGTGTGAAATTACTCAGTCCCATAGACATACAGGTAATCCGTTATACAGGAACTGCACTGAAAATGCACAGGGCTTCATAGTCATTCACTAACAGCTGACTCTCAACACTGTATGCACGTGCATTCGTGCACACACACACACACACACACACACACACACACACACACACACACACACACACACACACACACCACACACACAGATAGGATGGTAGTACTTAAACAAGCAGGGTTTTTGGCTGGCTGGATGGTTATTTAAGTCTAAGTTAAGGCCCCTTCACTCTGCACTGCACACAAGATCATCTTTTTTTGTGGGCTCAAAAAACACTTGTTTCCACTTGACTACTCAACTTTCTATAGCGTTTCAAGCACTTTGAAAACTCTCAAGGAATACTTTCTTTGAATGGCTCTGGGCACTCAGAAGGCACTTCTTGTCAACCCCTTAGATGCCTGAAGTTGTTCAGGAAACTGAACTTGGACTATCAAAAGCTAAGGTCAAGGCTCTAGTGTCAACAGAAAACACACACACTTCCCCTAAATGTAGCTTGAGTACCGAGATGAGAAACAGAATCAAAATTTTCTCTCCTGACTCTCCTTTTACACATCAAGACCAACAACACACACACACACATTCTTCAGAGCACACACAACCCAACTCTCTCTCCCTAACACATACATGAGCACAACAGGATCATAGTCAGAGAGCAGGACGGAGAAAGACAATCCTTAGCTTCCATCTGCATAAATTGATGGATGAATTTGCATGCATTTTCCTTTTCCCGAGGGAGCTGTGCATGGATGGAGGGGGGTGGGGTGTGTGGGGTGCTGGGTCAGGGTGCGGGCCAAGGTCAGTGTTGGAGCCGTGCTTAATGGCTAACTGGCCCACCTCAGATCAAGGTGGAGTCACTGGAGGAAAAGCCAGGGGATGAGGTCTTTGTCCTGGGTCATTATCACAGCCTCTACCCCAAGCCCCTAACCCCCCAACCCCCTAACCCCCCGTAACCCAAGCCCCCGTCCTAACCGATTCATCCTTGCCCTCAACATCTAAGGAGGGGATGTAGACCCCGGCCGGGATGCTGGGCTCCGACCGCAGTGAAAGTCCTACTTAACAAGCCCCAGTTGATGATGGGGGGTGGGGGACTCTCAGTGCAGATATTCCTGAGGTTGGCAAGAATTTCAGCAGGGGGCAAAAGAATGCTGTGTGCTCTGCACTGCAGAGTGAGAAGACAGCCTTGACTTGCTTCACGCATATCTCACGTCTCATGATGAATAACTGACTGAAGGACATTTGTGTGTGTGTAGGTTGCGTGCATGTGTGTGAATGTGTATATGTGTTTGTGTGTGTACATTGCGTGTATATGTGTGTGAGTGTGTGTCTGTGTGTACATTGTGTGTAGATGTGTGTGAGAGTGTGTGTGTGTGTGTGCAAGCACTAAACATGTGTGCCAGAGCAAGCAAAGAATGCTTGGATTTTCTTTTTTTTTTGTCATTGTTCCATTTCATGAAGATGCCCTTCAGACATGCCAACATATTTTTCTAGATGCTAAACCTTCGAAAACAAAGTATAGCCAACAACCAAGTGCCTTGTTTGTTTCATGTGCCATCAAAACAATTCCTGATACTCAGGGAAAAATGGGGTGAAAAAACACTTGACTTTCCACGGTGGTGGTGTGTGTGTGTGTGTGTGTGTGTGTGTGTGTGTGTGTGTGTGTGTGTGTGTTGGGGGGTAATACCGCTTGATGTTTTGCAGATGATGTAGCTTCCTCTAGTCGTGAATTGTACATTACAGTGCTTAGTGAAGTGCATCTCATGGCTAAATCATTGAAAAAAGGAAACACTCAGTCATATAGAACAAGCTGGCATTACAGAATGAGAAAAATTCACACCACAGTAACTGCATCTACATATTGTGTCAACTTTAATGGCAGCAAATTCACATTTATTCAAGCTGTTCAGAAACGGTCGCAAAAAAAAAAAAAAAAAAAAAAAAAAAACTTTGGAAAATGTTTAGAGTGTGTGGCACAAGTTGAGTGTGAATCTGATTAATGCGTTCACGTTCATCGCTATTCTCCAAGTAGCTCTGTTGTGATGCATGGGAGACAACCCACAGGCCTCTCCATAATAGTTAAATGGGGCCCAACATGAATTGAAGACCCGCGTTTTGTTTAAATACGCCACGCTTTGGTTAGCCGAGAGCATCACTTCCGAATATGTTCCTAAAGAGGCGATACAAGGCAAAAACTCAACACTTGGTGGGGACTATGTCATGCCGCACTGCACTTGATAGATTTAAAACACAAGTCTGCTTTCTTTCTACCTACAGTAAGGATGAACACCAACCATCTGCTAGGAATTAAGAAAGCGGCGATGAAAGTTTGTGGTCCATTATAAGCCTGAGCTGTGACTGTTGTACAAAGTGTACCCTTCCTAAATGGAGTCTCCGAAAGACAGTAAAGGGAGCGGGTGAGGGGGCGGGGTGGGGCAGGTGATGGGGGTAAGTATGTCAGGTGTGAACAGAGCAAACTGCTCTGCTGCGCTACTCTGCTCGAGGCTCACTGTGTTCTCTACCCACAGCACACCGCGCGACTGCAGGGGACTTATTAAAATACAGGAAATCAGAACGGCACGTCGGTGCAGGGTTGTGTTGGGGCAACCTCCCTCTTTTTTTCCCCTTACACGCTCGCTCTCTCTCCTTCACATTTCTGCCTTTTTTTTTTGAAAAAAAAAAAAAAAAAAAAAAAAAACCTCCCCCTCTCCCTTGGTCCCCCCAGTTGGTTCCCCTCCCTCCTCCGCCATGCAAAAGAGGCCCTGGCCCGAATCAAACCCATCAGCTTGGAAGGGGGCGGCTGCACTCTCTGCCCCCACCTCTCTCTCTTCTTTCTTTCTTTCTCTCTCTCTCTCTCTCTCTCCCTCTCCCACTCCCTTGCTCTCTGACGCGCTGGTCCCTACCGCCATGGTGTCAAACTGCTTGACAGGCCGAAACCTGGAATGTGACAAAGGCAGAGTTGGGGGGGTGGGGGTGTGGGGGGGTGGGTGGAGAGCTGACAAGCATGTGGGGGTCCAGAGGGGACTGACTCTCTCTCTCTCTCCTCACCCTCTCTGTCTCTCTCTCCCCACCCTCTCTGCTCCAGTGCTCGCCAGCAGCAGGGCTTGATGAATGCAGGCGGCAGGGCGATCTCCCTCCCCCAGGACAATGGAATCAGCACTGCCTATTCTTCACAATGGCCCATGAAATACACATCTGTCAGTGCTTTGCCTCACACACACACATACACACACACCAAATACACTCTCTCACACACACAGAGGCAGGCAGGCAGGCAGGCATGCAGGCAGACCCCTTGAGTGAGAGTGGCCAGGGCTTGATATGATATTGGCTCTCACATCACGGAGAGCGATTGAAGAGAGTCCAGGTATTGGCGCGATGTGTCAGATACCCCTGTGCCTCAGATAAACAATACACCTGAGGGACTCAATGAGCGCTCCGCTAATTATGCACACACACTACTGCTGCCCTCTTTCTCGCTCTATCTCTCTTCCCTCTCTCTCTCTCTCTCATCACTCTCTCCCTCATGGGAAGCAATGGGGGAATGTGTGTACCTCCCAGACAACCACCACCACCACAGACACACAGACCTGACAGAGCTGCCTGCGTGCATACACACACACACTCAAACATGAACACAAACACACACACACACACACACAGAAGCTGAGAAGTAGAGCACAGCAAGTAGCCCTTTTGGCCTTTAGAGGGCAGGCAAAGACTAGAAATAGCAAAGCAGAGAGGTGGAAGGGCTGAAGAGAGAGAGAGAAGAAGAGAGAGAGAAGGAGAGGAGAGAGAGGGAGAGAGTGCAGACAGAGAGAGAGAGAGAGAGAAGTAAGAGAGAGCTGTCCTTCATTCTATTTACCCTTTGCTCTTGAGAGCCTAGTGAATAGAGTGAGGCAGAAAGAAAAAAGAGAGAGGGGGTGGGGGGGTGTAACACACTGTAAATGTCTAATCAGTAACTGACTGATGCTTTCCCCCTCCACAGGAGAGCCCCAAACACATTGCAGGATTTGCAGGCAGCCAAACACTGGGGTCTAACAGCAACAGCGGCTCTTTGGGGAGATTACCCTAGCAGGGGGGTTCCAGACAGCACAGTACAATCTGCTGTTGGGAGTGTGTGTGTACGTTACTGCCGTTTCTACCTGACACTGTCAATGCATGGCTCAGTGAAAGGGAATGATTGGGCAATTATGTGTTTAGCTTGGAGGAAAAAAATGGAGGCGGCAAAAGGATAAAGAGCATAAAAAGAACACTAGTTGGGCTACTTCGTAAGTTTCACCACTGGTCTTGGGCCAAGATGCTGAATGGGTTTGTTTTTTTTTGGTTGACAAGGTCTCAAACTCCAGGTGTGTTTTCAAGATCAACTGTCGTTATATGCATATAAACATTAAAAGGAGTATGAGATAAACTAGGAGACAAAGGAGGGGAACTGAATGGCTGGTGTGTAACTAGATGCTGTTAAACCCCTGGCACAAAAACACAACTGTGAACAACAATCTGTTCTATTGTCTGCTGCTGAATGTCTTTTGAAGGCATCAACTATTGAGGCTGACATATTTCCCTTTATATAATTTGTCTATTCAAATCTGGAATTAAATGGCAGAAATGTTTTTTTTTCCTTCCATGTTCAGGTCTGAAAAAGTGGATTCTGTAATTGTTTAAGAAAAAAAGGTAGCCTTCACCTCACAAATGCAGTATGTATGTGAGTAACACTAAGTAAGTGTTAGCATTTCTATCATTTTGATAAGATGGGTGTTAAGCACACTGACTGCTACACATTGTATTTATTTTTTAACAACTGCCTATAGAAAACGACGGTATGTGAGAATTCGCCAACTTTGACATTTCACCAGTTCTCCACACGAAAAGAAAACAAGAAAACAAGAAAACAAAAAAGTGCACTCAATCTCTGTTGATGTGAAAAGCTTTTCTTGATGGCAGCCTCAGCCAGGTAGAAGGGTTTGTGTACAACACAAACTTACATGCTTTTTGGGATCAATGCGTTGAACCACAAGAGGTCTTCCAGCAATGCTTGTCAAAGGCAATGTATTCATTCAGACTTACAAGGGCTGCGAGGCTACCAGGTGGAGAGCTATAGGGAGTAATGGAGCAAATGGAGAAGAAAAGAAACTCTTGACAAAATAATGCGCAAAACCTTGTTAAGTCAAGTCACAACTCAAACTCAAGATACGTCAAAAGCTGAGCTCACCATTTAAAATCTCATATCCATCAACACCCTTCATTGTTACTCCAAACCAACTAACCGACTCATCCCCAAAGTTGAAAGTTGCAAGCAGCATACGATATGCAACTCCAATAAAGGAAAGCTCTGGTGTACATCAACCCATATGCCGGTTGCTCGTGCTCGCCAAATGCTGTCAGCAAGAAGAGGTATGGGAAAATTTGGTACAGCAAAGACCCAATAGCGAAACAGCAGTAAATGCTAATTAATTTTTCCTGTGCCTCTTTCAGTTAGTGTTAGCTGCCAGTGTCCAAATTCGGTCTACGTTGCAAAGAATTTTCCTGTGCCTCTTCCTACCCACTGCACTCGGTGAGCTGGAACAACAGGGACATGGGTTGGTTTACACCAGACCTTTCTTTTATAACTCCTTCTTATACCAATAAGGTAAAAGAAGAACATGGTCACATAAAACATGGCCTCAGCAAAAAAAAAAAAAGAAGCAGTCAAGTCCATGTATGAGCGAAGGCTGAAGACGGCCAAGGCTACCCAACCCGCATGTCGTTAAAAAAATCATTGGTAAGAGCAGCAGCCTCTTCACCCCGAGGAGGATGGAGGAGGAGGAGAGGGCACTACTTAAGTCAGGCTTTGCCCAGGGCCGTGGCACACTTTCCCTGCCAAAGGGGCCGGTCTCTGCCCGTGATTTCTGCTCCTTGGGCTCCTCGAACCCTCCATTGCCCTCTAGTCAGCATCATTATTTCATGTTATGAGAGGAGGGATGGCAGAGGGGAGGAGGGGAAGAGGCCCTGATGTCAGTGCTCTAATTGAGATGTTCGTCCCTCGTTTATAGCTCCTGCTAAGTCAGCAGTCTGTGTTATGCTCCTCACCGAATGTGCTGAGTGCTAACAAGGAAATGCAAACCCAGGCATGGGCATCAACCTGTGCCACTGAAACAAAACCCATTGCCACTGTGGCCTCCAGTTCGTTCTTAATACACAAACACAGCAATCCTTTTAATTGTGAACAGTAACAGTGTCTTCCATTTAGAGATGGCGTTTCTATGATGGCACAAGAATTGGTGCTTGCCTCAATAAGGTAATTTTCGATCTTAATCTCACAAAGTGCCTCTTTTTCTTGATCGCTTGTCATTGGGGAAATTTCAAACACAGCTAATTGGAGAGAAAGAAGACTTGAGTGAGTCGAGTGCCTGCATGCACTAGTAGAAGGGCAATCATTCCAAAACCATGAGGGTTGAAGCATCTGCCTCCTGCATTTCCCTGCAACATTGCCAAAACGTCTTGAGTACCCCACCCTGAGATTGTGACACGCGGCACACTCTACTTCAAAGCACATAAAACAGTCAGCAAGTGGCAGGCAAACGGCCCCTGCCTGCCTGCCGACACAACGTGACGTGAGCGTGCTAGTGACGGGAAAAAAAAAAAAGGCTTCGACTGTCATCGTCTTGGTCTTCCGCCGGAAAAAAAAGATGTCGATGTGCCAACTTTGCAAGCGCTGCTGTGTCTTGCCGTGTCTCGTTTGAGCAATGTTAACATACGCCACGTGCGCTTGTTGAAGCCTCATGCAAGGAGACTGATGCGTCCATATATCCACACGGCCAGGAAAAAAAGAGAGGAAAAAAAAAATAGAAAGAAAAACAAACATAAAGAGAGCTCGAGTTATATGAATCCAAAGCTTATGAAAGAAAAATGCCTCTCTTTGCTGGCACTTAAAACAATTCGACTACTGTGGACTGACAACAGCTACTGAAGCCAAAGCCAGTGGGAGGTCTTTTTTTTGGCCTCCCATTTGACTCTACTGTTTCAATATCTACCCTCCAAAAACAGGAAAAGACACACCATGCCATTAGCTCATAACTTTTGTAGGGATTACCATGGTCTTTGTTATTTCAACCATACACATTCTGTTGTTTAGCTGAATTCTTCAAAAAGAATGAACAGAAAGATGAATGAGTGAGACAAGTGGGCTCAGTGTGTGTGTGTGCGAGGAGTTAAACTCTTCAAAACCCAACCTCGGGCTACCAAACTCGGTTCAAAACAGCATCATACACAGTTCTTACTGAATCATTAACACACGCTACACACTCACACATGCACACAAACACACACGCACATACACAAAAACACCTCCGCAAAAATAAAGAATGTATTTTGGCTGTCTGTTGTTTGTCGTTTTTTGTACTCTCGTCTCTCTCCATCTCAGAGAACAACCTTACCTCCAAGGTGAGGCACCTCCTCCTACAAATCAGCTTTGCAAAAAGAAGAAGGAAAAAAAAAAAAAACGCCCACAACCCCTGGGGCAGGGCCACACGCCGCAAAAGAGCGGCATTGTGGGTATGTTTACGTCTCGAGTGTACATTATGGATGATCTCGCCTGTTGGCCTTTGAGCAGATCAAAGCGCCAGTGTGGTGGTGGTAGGGGGCGGGGGTGGGGGAGAGAGAGTATAAGCACAGGTGACAAGCACTGCTTTGAAATTCAAACAGCTCGCCCAGCCTGCCTGTCTGCCCCAGAGCCCATCTACCGGGACCCATCAGCCCACTCAGGCTCATCTGCATCTTCCTTCTGACACCACTGCAAGACCCAGCTGCATGATAAGGGTGACCAGAGAGGAGTTCATAGTTTTACTTGTACAGGTTCAGATTTTCACCATCCACGGAGCACCAAGACAATTACATGTGGTGTTTCATAGCTTCACACTTTAAACCTAATGCTATGCTAACCAAGATGCTATGCTAATGCTTTCAATATTGGGAATAGAGCACATTGCTAGTGATATTGCTCATCAATTATACAATGCTATGCTATATTGTTAGCATCACTGTATCTGGCATAGCATTGTATAATGGGCTCTGTGCACAGCAGACATAAAGTCCCAGGAGGACTTTCCTTCACTTTTTTCCAGTAATTAGCTTTTAAGTTGGTAAACAATTGTGTAATAAGGCTATAGCTACAAGCTAACTATGGAATGAACCCTGATGAACATGGAGAGCTTACTAGTTAGGATACTTTGGATAGTAAACCTGTATAACTACACTATACAATTAATGCTTATGCCTAATATCACTCTAGCTTATAGAACTTCACAAAAATAGATGTCCTGACGAAAGTTCTTTTGGAACTTTACATGTTCTGTGCACAGAGCCCATTACTGAAAAAATGAAAATGAAAAAATCTTTTCAAATTGTCTGGTGAACCATCAGAGCAGATGGAGTCAAACAAGTTTTTTGTTATTATAATGGCATCCTAACATATACACAGTGTGCTTAGATTGTACATCAAGTTTGCTTACAAGTTTGAGGTGTACACCAGATACACAGTGTCATTCACAGTGTGGCAAGGCAATCTATAAAATTGAGCCTCGAAGAATCCTGACTCAAAGGATGTGTGAATTGTTAATGAGTGAATAAGACAGCCTTGAATGGGACAGCCATGACCCTTCCGCAGACGGAAACGGAATGGACGTATTTATTTATACAGCATGTTTTTTTTTTCCCTTCAGAGTTTGGTTGACCTTGGGGAATTTTAGAAGCGCCGAAAAGTGTTTTAAACCTTCTATTCCTCTCTAGACAGTCGAAAAGCTTAGTGAAAAAGTGTGTGTGTTTGTGTGTAATATAAATGAGTGCAAATATGCATGGGTGTTCACTTTATACACTGAAGACATACTGTCAAGCCAGTTAAGCTGAACAATTTAGATGTGTTGAATCCATTGCTAAGGCCAGTGTGTGATGGGAGACCCCCATACTGTAGTAGGGTCCTAATGATGTGAATGCGTGGGTGAGTAGGCACATGTCACATGCGAGCACACGTCTCTGCTCTTCTCTCTGGGGACTTAAGACTCATCTCAGCATGCTATATCTGGACACTTATGGGAGGAACGCATGAGATTGGGAGTACATGTTTCTTTGTGTGTATGTGTGTGTGTGTGTGTGTGTGTGAGTGAGTGTGTGTATTTTACGTAGGCTTGTGTGCCCATATTTACAATGCTGTTTGCTTCTGTGTGTGTGTGAATGTGTGAAAGTGTGTGTCTGTGTGTGTGTGTGTGTGCATGAGCCAGAGAGTGTTTGAGTGTGCGTGTGGTGTGTGTGTGCGTTCACGTGTGTCTTTGTGTGAGTGTACCCACCTCCATATTGCAGGAGCATCTTGGCGATGAGCACGTGCCTGTTGAGCAGCGCGTCGTGCAGCGGGCTCACGCCGCCCACCTGGCTGCTGAGGTCGAGCGTAGGGCTGTGCTGGAGCAGCGCTCGTACGCACGCGGTGCTGCCATGGTTACAGGCCTCGTGCAGTGGCGTCCAGCCCGCGTGGTCTGCAGAGAACAAAAACCCAGAGCATTGCACGTGAGTGTGAGAGTGTGAGAGTGAAACACAGCATATAAAAGACAGTTACATGCACTTTAGAGCGTAACCTCAGTTACGTGTTCATGATGGTTTTAAAACAAGGATGTCTGTGTACACTGGATCTTTATCCTTTGGACGCCATCATTCAAAAAATGATGACCACACAAACTGTTTTTTTATATACATTACCTGGATATATTTAAGTTCCATACTATACTCAGTGCTAAGTTCTATACAATACTATATGTTATGTGTACACTGTATTCCCTATGGTTAGAAACCATTTCTTAGTTCTGGGGTAATACAGTTTACATGTGACAGAGCCGCCATGTTTCTCTATAGAATTTAAATAAGTAAGCAATTTAAGTAACATCAGCTTCCTCTATCAATATTTGGCAATAAAGTTGAACACATGTGTAATAGAACACTGTTCCAGTCTCAAGTAAGAGTCATTTGCAAATAAAGATGAACAACAATCCAAACGCACAGGAAACAGAATTAATTTTTTCCATGCACCATTCCAAAAGCTTAGGCCTCACCTCACTCTCAATAATCGATATGGCTTGCTTCAGCTACAGCGAAGACACCACAGGAACTAAACGTTAAACGTTAATGTGATGTTTTGTCTTAGGTTGTTTTTATTTCCTGAATACCCAACCAAATGTTTCAGCCAGGAACCTGCTGTAACAAATTGGAAAATAGGTTTCCGAGAAGGAGTCGTTAAGAAAGCATGCTAAAGACAAGCTTAGAGAACCTTAAGCGATTCACACTTGGAAGGTCACGACCATTCTGAGCATTAAAAGCGTGACTACAGCTTTCATTTCGAGCCGCACGCATGGCCCCCATCCTTTCCTGTTCGTGTCTTTAAGACACACCCTTTGCATTTTATCTAAAGGTTACACCGATGACGCAAACCCACATTTTCACCCTCACCCTTTAAATAAAAAAACAAGAAAGAGAAGAAAAAAAGAAAAAAAAATCGGAATTCGGCGAATCTGTCCTGACTATCTTTGGCAGAAACACAGCAGGACATCAAGAGACTACAAGCGAGGCACATTTACCATAAGTGAAGGCATCATTTAAAGGGGGTTGAGGGTGGGGGTGGAAGTGAGGGGGGGGAGAGACTTACCTTTAACGTTGACGTCTGTCCCTGGATGAGAGAGGATATGCAGCAGGGTCTCCACCTGGTCTCGCTTGCAGGCGCGATGGAGGAGCGTCTCGCCTACGTGTGGGAATGGTGTGAGTGGAAGGAGAGCAACGGAGAGACAGGCAGAAAGAGAAGAGCGAACGAGAGAGGGAGAGAGGATCAGCCAAAAAAAGAAAGAGAGGGACAAAATTAGGGTGTGTCCTTCCCATTGTCCCTCAATGGTACAGCAAACACCAATAACAGTTTCAACAAAAGGGAAACAAACACACACACACACACACACACACACACACACACACACACACATAAAAAGAATCAAACAAACTGACCCCCCAAAATATCTCCCCCCTCCCATGAGGTGGGGAGTCAAAAATGACAAGACAGAGAGAAAGCATGAATTACCCGCTGCTTGATACTTTTTAATTTTTATTTATTTTTTTTCCTTTTGGTTTGAGACAGATCGGATTTCTGCTTGTGATTGTCACCAAAGAGCAGCGTAAGGGGACAAAATGTCTTCCTGTTCCTCTATTGTTACACAATTGTGTGTGTGTGTGTGTGTGTGTGTGTCGGAGGGGGAGGGCGTTCTGGTACACAGCCCTGACAAAAAAAAGCTGCCTGAAAAGGCTTGTTCAGATCAAAGGTTCAGAATGCCCTACTGGACATCAGCAAAAGGCCACGTGACACCCATCAGCACATGGCTCCAGCCCCCCAACCCACCCACCCACACACACACACACACACACACACACACACACACACACACAACCCCCCAAACTCTTCCAACACTTCTCACTCCCTCTGGTCTGCTCCTCTGATATGAGATTTAGAATAAGGGGGAATAAGGGGGAATAAGGGGGAATAAGGGGGGTGGGGGGTGGGAGGGGGTGGTATTTAACAGCACTGGGCCCTCTCCTCATGTGTGACGCCACTTAAAAGAGATGGGGGCGAAAGTTAAAGGCTAAGCCTGAGTGGCTCTGTGCCTGCCAGAATAATACAGGCACTGCAAAGCCACCAATAAACACTTTACAGGCTCTCCGCAGGACGCCGAGCTGTGCAGGGGTTTGGCCTGTCTGATAAAAACCCAGAGCGTCCGAGAGGGACAGAGAGAGAGAGAGAGAGAGAGAGAATGAAAGGAAGAAAGAGAGAAGACAGAGGGAGCGAAGGACAGCACTTCCAGGGCACATCAAAAGGAGGAGAAGAAGAAAAAATAATAAGAAAAAAAAAAAAAAAAACCCTTTTCTTAGTGATCCTTAGAAGCAGAGAACGATTCGTGATCAGTCCTGGGAGCCGAGTCTGAATGAGAGAGTCTAAGGCTTCTGGAGTAATGTAGTAATGGTCAACCAGCCAGCCTGGACATTCAGCCCTCAGGGAATCATGGGAATTCAACTGGACAATTAGGGCAGCTGAAGACTCCGGAATGAAGACAGCACTCTTTTCTGGGCATGTGTTACTCTCCTACAAACTGTATGAAACGGCCAATCTTTCCATCTTTAAGTCATTTTTTCCTAATATTTTCATCACAATTTCAACAACGTCTGCACAGACGAGGGGCAAGACTTCCCAGATGATGGAACATGTGAAAATATTTCACTCAAATAGATTCTTTACAAAAAAAGAAAAATGCACTCTTTAACCCCAATATGAAGGAAGAATTACCTTAGCAAATAAATATATAAAACACACACACACACACACACACACACACACACACACAAAAAAAAAAATTGAAATGGAACTTTAATGAGTTGTTCAGCAGTCTGGCATGTCGGCCTTCTATGTGCCCCCCCTCCCCCCACCCAACTGCACTCCTTCTTGGTAATAGGCTCTAAAAAACGAGTGATTAAACATTCCACAACTCCCAGTGTGTACACATCCTCGCAAATGCCAGGCCCAATCTAGGCGCAGTTAAATCACTTTAATGCCTCCAATTTGGACACAACGTTGCCATTATAGGGGTGATTGCATGCTCAGCATTTACAGACACGGAACGGATAAATCCCTCCTGTCCTTTTCTATAAATTCCCCTCGGCACTCCATGGCCGGGAGAGGTTAGACGTACGGGGCTGCTCTCGTTTTTTTTTGTTTTTTTTTTTTGTCTCCCTCCAGAATGATCCGGAAGCTAGCTGGTTTGCTGGCTTGTGGTGGTGACATTGACTCTGCTGGCCTTCGGAAGGTCACAAAGAGGAAAGGACATTCCATGCCAGGTTTTTTTTTCATCAAATGGTAAATGAAAAAAAAAAAAGTCATGACATGACATGTAAAAGGAACAGTTAAATGTGAAGCCAACATTGCTGTTGCTGTATGGGATGTGGGATGCATTTGGGCCAATAAAAGAGGAATGCTGGACACATGCAAGCTCTGTTAGACCTTGGAAGCTGCAGGTGCATCTGGCGTGCCCCTTATGAAAGAAAAAAGGAAAAAAAAGGATCAATCAGCCCATATCCCTGTTCTGTGAGGTTGCTGAGTGCTGTTGGTAGGTATAAGAACAACAACATTTGGTACAACACAGACCAAATTTTACCAAAACTGGCAGCTTACACTAAATCAATGGGGCACAGTTTGAAGTTTGAAGATTCCTTGCCCTCATTAGTTAACACTGGCTGCGGTTTCGGTAATCGGTCTCCATTGTACCAATCTTGTTCTTCTTCCTACCTACAGCAGTCTGCAGCCACAAACAACAGGGCTATAGGTTGACTGACTGACTCCGGACAACTGCTTAACAGATGACAACTGTGGATCGGCTGCTAAGAGGGTGCCTCCATAAGGCACTGAAACGACATCCAAAGACACAGCAAACAAGACAAATGCAACGCATAAAACATCTACTCTACTACATAGACAGCTCCATGCCCTGACACACACACACACACACACACACACACACACACACACACACCATACGGTGTGAGGGTGAAAATAGATTAGAATTTATATTGCCCAAGTCTGTGTGGAAGTATCATAAAAAATGAATGGTGAGTGCAGCATCAGTACAGGGAGCACGTATGGGCAAGGGAGACAGAGAGAAAATAAAGAAATAAAGGAATGCTCCAAGCACACAACACCAGAACACACCAGAGCACACCTAAGAACATAACAGAACACCAGAGAACACCAGAGCACACCAGAGAACACCACAGGACACCACAGGACACCAGAGCACACCAGAGCAGAGCAGAGCAGGGCTCACAGCCTTGAGTCTCTCCTCTCCCTCTCTCGTCCTCTCCTCATCTCTCTCTATCTTTCCTCATCTCACCCCCCCTTTCTCTCTCCTCATCTCTCTCTCTCTCCCTCTCATCTCTCTCTTTTTCACCCCTGTCCCCATCTCTCTCTCTCTCCGTTTTCCTCTCCTCATCTCTCTATCTTTCTCCCCTTGTCCTCACCTTTCTCTCTCTCCCTCTCCTCATCTCTCTCACTTTCTCTCCCTCTCTCTATCTCTGTCTAGAAGTGCCAAGGCCTGCCTGCCTCTACATGCCCCCCCCCCGCCCCCCCCTTTTTCTTTCTCTCCTGCCCGACCTGAGCTCTGGTGCAGGGCCTCTGTCTGATCAGGTGGAAAGGAGAAGATGAATCTTGACACAGCGGCGGGTTCACGGCAAGTGCTGTGCACCTAATTGCAGGAGCATACCCCCTCTGCACAACGCACAACACACACACACACACACACACTTCACATCTCCACGCTCCCTCGCTCTGCAGAATCCTAATTGGTTCTGTTTAATATTCGTAAACTGGGGATCTGACGACGGTTGTGTTTGTGTTATTGGTGTGTTTGCGTTTCTTTTTTTGTTTTTTTTATTCCCTTTTTTTGTGGTGTGTTTGTGTGTGTGTGTGTGTGTGTGTGTGTGTATGTGTATGTCTGTGTGTGTGTGAAGGGGGTGGATGTGGGGTGATAGCTGGGAGAGGGATGCACTCATGGGGAATGTAAGCAAACACTGCGCAAGGAATTTCAATGACAGTGCCTGGAGTCAGAGAGTCGCTGACGCTCCCGTGTTTTTGACCCTCTTAATGCGACGAGACGCGTGATGCGATGTGATTGCGCTGCGCCGTGCCGCAATACGGTGGGTCCTTGACGCCAAAGACAGAAAAAAAAAAAAGACGGCGAAGGAATCCGCAGGCTTGTTATTGTTCCATTCAAACGCTTCACTTTGGGTGAACAACTTTTGTTTCGTTTGTCATCTAGGAAAAAAAAAAAAAAAAAAAAAAAACACCCTCCATTGTGCAGCATCACCACAGAAACACACATAAACTTGCAGAGGTATTAGAAGTTGGCCTATGTGTGTGGAACAAAAAAACATAGAAAATTACTGTGTAAACAACACTACGAGGCCACCGACTTGTGTGGCTGTGTGCTTTTGCGTGTTATCCTCACCTGCTGCGTTCACTCGGTTCAGGCTACGTGGGATGTTCTCCTTTCTGTGGCCACACACACCCACACTCCCTTTCGACCTGCTTGACACACACAAAAGCCTCTCCGTTAACCTGCTGAAATCAGACTGTACACACATACTACACATATGCTCAAACAAATCAGAAATTAGCATTGCAGTAATATGTTTTACTTAATTAGCATAACCAGTATTATTATACATTACTAACACACTAATATTGCTACCTAGCATGCTAATATTACAACTAGAAAATCATCCGAGATGCCGTTATGTGGGATTACATCAAGATCAACCAGAAACAAAAAGATTAAAACATTCTTGCTGATCACTGGTCAATGCCATGTAGCAGCGAAACAAAGAGCTAAATAACGCAAAGGTCAGTTAACCTGCCTGGTTCTACAAAGCAGTACCGACAGGCAACAGAGGTAAGCTGGGATGTAAAGCTCTTATGTTTTGGACCAAGGACACAGACACTGTGGCAGGAGCAAGACCAGAGAGTCTGCTTCACCCCATCTCCCCCAGCAGGAGACAACAACCAGGAGAGCGATCGAAGGATGGAGATAGAGATACAAATGGGATGAGGGAGAGAGAGATAGAGAGAGAGGGATAGAGAGAGAGAGAGAGAAAGAGAAAGGGAGAGGCACAGAGGGAGAGATTGAGATAGATACAAATGGGGAGAGAGAGGGATAGAGAAAGAGAGAGAGAGGGTTGAGACAGATAGAAATGGGAAGAGAGAGCCATAGAGAGAGAGAGGGATAGAGAGATAGAGAAAGAAAGAAAGAAAGAGAGAGGGACAGAGAGAGAGAGAGGGATTGAGATGATAGAAACAGGAAGAGAGAGAGATACAGAGAGAGAGAGGTAGAGGGATAGATAGACAGAAAGAGGGAGAGATACAGAGGGGGATAGAGAGGGAGTTCCTAGCCAAGGAGAGCCTCATGCAAGGAGACAGCAAAGCTCTACAGCCCTGATGTTACCGCTGCACAGGACAGACTCCTGCTGCAGTCTACAGAACTCTGACACGGTCCCCTGTTGTCCAGTGGTGGAGAGGGGAAGTGGAGACGTGCAATGCAGCTGCCAGTCTCTCCTCATCCCTCTCTCTTTATCTCTCTCTCCTCATCTCTCACTTCTCCTCCTCTTTCTTTTTCTCTCACTCTCTCCTCCTCTTTCTTTCTCTCGCACTCTCTCTTTCTCCATCTCTCACTTTCCTATCCTCTCTGTGTGTGTGTGTGTGTGAAAGCTGATAGGGTAAGGCTGCTGTGCTGCTGTGAATGCAAGTATGGTCCAGATATATGGTACAGATACAGCATATGGTACGCGGATGGGTATCGTTAAAGTTCGCAGCATGTCTACAGCACGCTTCAGTCGAGTGGTGCTGCAGAATGACATTAGCCTGTTAGCGTAGCAGTCACTGAAATGGCACATGCTAGTATGATTTGGGGGAAAAAGGCAGCTGGAGGCATTTGATACTTTATTCCTTGACAAAAGTCAGGTGGAGGGTGCAGCTAGGAAATGGGCCCATTACACAGCAGCCATTTTTCCAAGAAGGCGCCGGGTAAGCACAGGTGTGAATTAATGACAGCCAATAAGATTCAGATTTAGTGTAGCAGAATCAAATCCTTACTGGATGTGCCCATTAACACAAATCAAATTTAATTAATTGACATAAAAAATAGTTAATTTCATCAATAGTACACCAATAACAAGCTAGTTGTTCAAAGCAAGCAGTGATTCCTCAGGAGGGTTGTTTCTTGTAAGCTACAGTACCTTGGCAGGCAAAAAATAAACAGATGAGAAATAGAAAGAAAGAAATAGAAAGGAGAAACATATCGAACGCAAAAAAATCAATTGTCTGCCCACACACTGATTTGGGTGATGATATAAGTCAATAAGCGACTAATAACCAGTGAAAAAAGTCAAGAGTTCAGCATAAAAAAAGTGTGAAAAGAAAGATGCTCAGGACGCCAACACGTACTCTTGTCATCACCCCGCTGCCTTGCCAACGGGGAGCAATGAGATGGCTCGCACATAAATAAATAATTGAACAGGGCCGCTTGTATGGCCTAGCATGCTAATAGCTAGCGGCTGTCAGCTGGGCTCTGACAGCCTGAGGGATGAGCAGTCAGCTGCATGGAGGAGACTCCGGGACACAGAGTGAGAGCCACGCTGAGCACAGGCAAAGACACGACAGAGGGGGAGAAAAAAAAAAAAAAAGACAGATAGAATGAGAGTCAGGGAGGGATAGACAGAGCGAGCAAGAGAGAGACGGAGAGAGAGAAAGACATTTCCCCTGTTTCTCGGTAATTGGGATCCTCAGAAGCAAGGCAGAAGCTTGCCTTTGTAGTGCGTTACACAAGCGCGCTGAACGCACTCGCGCCCTCAAACAAACATGCGCTACACTTCGCATTAGCGGAGAAAAGCATGTTCCAGCCCTCCTAGATGGCAGTGACAGCTACACAGACGGAGGCTGCGCCTGTGAACTTATCCCGACGTCACTCTGAGGGAAGAGGGTTTAGGAGGAGACTCTCGGCTACTTTCCCAACCAATGGGTTTGTTCATGCAATCTGAGACTCAAGGTTTCTATCAACTTAAAATAGGTTTCAAGGAAAAAAACAACAAAATAAAAACCACACACATACACATACACATACATACACAAACACACATACTGAGCACATGTCTGATTATCCTGATATCACAAATCTCTAACATACCTCTCAGAGTATTCTGATGTCGCAAATTTCATAACATAACTGAACTCTCCCACTCACCCGCAGCACAGCACAGGGGTGCATAGGCCTGTACATAATGAAATACACAGTGACTGCATTAATGGAAAGCTTGAGAGCCAGTAAAATGACATTGACCAAGTACAGATTAACAATCACTGTCCTGTGAGTCGATATGAATTTGATGACAAAAATAACTGAATTCTGGTCACATTTCAAAAAACTTAATCACTGTATTTAGCAGTGATCCCCATTGACGTCACCAGCACCAGCCAGCACATCAACCCAGCCCTGGGGAGACGCGTTCTCTTCATCAGAATCCATTTAAAGCAAATGCCTTCCTGACGAGGCCACTGATGCTTTAGCCAATGACTTCAGCCAGTGACTTTGTTTGCTCCCAAAGAGGGGCACACGGAGTCCACTCCACCTCTCTACTGATGATCAGAGTCCAACACTGCACCAGCTCATGCCACTGCGGGGGGAAGAGGTCTTCGGAAGGGCTAGCTCCACATGTTTACTTGTTGTCAATGGAAACATTTCACACAACTGGCAGATCTGTCAGTAAAGCACACGGCCTGGTGTTGGCTGTCCCTAAGAGCCTTGCCTGTCTGTCTGCCTGCTGTTTACTCCCAAAGACACACACACACACACACACACACACACACACACACACAAGCTCGAGTGAGTTAGAGAGCCTTGCCTAACGAACGTGAAGGTCTGTCTGATGAGCTCCTGACCCTCTCTCACCCCTTACCCCTCTCATCCCTCTTTCCGAACATCTCTTTCCATCTCTCTCTCTCTCTCTCTTTCTCTCTCTATCTTATTGATCTACCCTGGCGGGAGCCCAGACAGGCAGGCAGCAGGCCCCCTGGGTCACATTCTCCCTCACAGCGCAGCAAGTGTGAGTGTTTCAATGAGTGTAAGTAATGTGTGTGTGTGTGTTTGTGTGTGAATGAATGAGTGAGTGAGTGTCTGCCCACCCCGAGCTTGGCTTCTGGCTGGCACAGCTGGTGAGGGTGGGTTCAGCTCCCGGCTGTGGCGAAGGGTCAGCAGCAGGCTGGCATGCACACAAACTCCCAGGGCCTTCAAATAGGTGGACACCTGACAAACAGACAGAGAGAGAGAGAGACAGAGAGGGAGGGAGGGAGGAAAAAAAAGAAGGAAAAAGGGGGAGTGGACAGGGAGGAGAAGGGGGGGGGGGGACAGAGAAAGAGACAGACAAGAGGGTTGCTTGTCTAGTACCTTTGTGTTCAAGACCTCTTTATTGAGAAGACAAAACAATCAATACACTTGAACCAGCTGTTTCTTGACTTCTTGACCAAACAAAAGAGTTCACCAATTTCCTTCGGTGCCAAACATGTCAGGTGATGGGAGTTCTCTGGGTCAGAGCCACATCAGGCCGACACCCGGGGGGGTTATCCAAGAAGACAGGTCAGTGATAAATCTGAGTAGGTTCACCTAAAGAAAGTGGTAAATCTGCTAACAGAGTACCCTGCTTTTTTGTTCTGCTAGGAAAATAAGGGATCCAGGTTCTTCTATTAGCAGGTTTAACCACTACCTCTGGATTAATTTACCTAAGGTTACCACTTAAATCACCTTCTTGAAATACCCCCCTGGCTGCCAGCAAGCTACACCTCACTGACTGGTGCAGTGTTATCACTGCTGGGGTAAAGCAGCAATTACATACAAAAGATGAGCTAGAATGAAATGCTAGCGTCATTGACTTACAATTTTCCTGAGAGAGAGAGCCTCCGTTCCCGTGGCAATGGCTTTCCGACGGCAGACAAAGCGGTAGAGGGCGTCGGCGGTGACCAAGCGTAGCCGGGAACAGAGCATGCTGGGAATGAGCTCCAGCAGGAAGTCTGGCAAAACATCTGAGACAAGGACGGGCAAATAGTTTACTGTAAGCCTAAATTAGCCTTGACAAACTTTTTGCCGTTTCTGAAATGCCATACTGTGCTACACTGCATACAACGGGAGCCGTGAGGTGTCATTTTGTATCAAGAGAATGTGTGCTCATTTGCCTAAATTGCGCACACACACTAAAAGTTGTTGAAATGAAATTTATTTTGTAAAATTAGCACACATTTTGTTCTCAGTATTGAACAACAAAAAAATATCTTGAAACGGTACATCCCAGCTCATATGCCGTAGGCAGTACAGTCACTTCAGAAAGAGTGACTACTAACCCCCACATCCCCCAAAGCCCCCAGCTCCATCAGCATCTAAAGATAACATTTAGATTCCACCAACCAACATCCAGGAGTGACTCTCTAAAAAGTATCGCTGCTAACATCTATTATATAGGGTATAACAATCTAGCCAAGACTGCGCCTCTGCAGCTCCTCAGCTCAAGATCATATTTCGCTACAGTACTACAACAGGGTACCCTTACCCTTAAAGCTATTTTTTTTAGCAGCCAATCAGAGGACATATGCCTCTTGATAGTATCCAGACTCTTTGCACAAGTGAAACAAAGTGAAAGAGTCTGGTCCACCAGGCTAACAATGATTAAGAATTCCGACCGAAGAAATTCACACCGGAACTCTCTAGAAGCACTACTATGGTAGAAGTCTACCTGCCCCCTGGCCTGTGCAGAGGATGGCGATGTGTTCACCCAGCTCCAGCAGACTCCTCTCCACCAGGGGCCGGTTGAGCACACTGTGGGCCTGGCACCAGAACTCCACCACCACTTCCAGCAGCTCCTGCAGACGCAGCACCAGACGCTGCCCCTGCACAGCCTCCACCTGCAGCCACAGGAAAGGGGACAGAGCTACAATACTGCACCGCTAGCCAGGGAGGTCATATAACTCAATGACATGCACAAATTATTTAGCACAAAAGGCAAAGAAAATGCTTTTTCTCATATGCAGTTACTCATACATAAAGCATAATTTCCCGATCATTATTAACCGAGGTTAATACATTGATTTCATCTATGAAGTTAATACAAGGGTGAGGTCGATACATGGCTTTGTTTTTTTAGACTGCATAAAACACTGATCTAGGGTTTATACATGGTACGGCTTATATTTGGTAAATTCCTATACTGTCCAGCGCAGACACACACTTTTATTCCACTGTCTGTGTTCATTGCTGTGCTGGTCCTGAGCCCAGCATTTGCTTTGCTGACAGCAGCTAACACTGAGTGGCACAGACACTCACTTTCAGTTTCATTTCCCTATGCCCCATTCAGTTAATGTTAGCTGCTGGTTTGCTATTTGGTCTATGTTACATCAAATTTCCCCCTTCTTTTTCCTAAAGACAACACTAGGTGACCTCAAAGAACAAGTCTATGGATTCAATCACACCAGTTTTCTCCTTTAACAGTGATGATGAACATGATTTTTTTTCTTTTAAACGATATATATAAAACATCAATCTCTACTGTCCAATCAGAATAAAGGCAAATATATATAATTTTTTTGCCTTTATTCTGGTAGGGGAGTAGAGATTGACAGGAAATGAGTGGGAGAGAGATGGGCTAGGATTGGAAAATGACCTTGGGTTGGACTCGAACCGGGCTCCCAGGGCTTATGATATCTTAGCCCACTGAGCCACGGTGCTCCCCACGTGCTATTTTGTCAATGCGTGTTCCTAGCACTACTATACTGCTAATGTGATAAAGACTAACAGAGATAAAGCAGACTGGAGCAGTTCTGCTCTCCAGTGGAGGACCCACTGGGCACTGGATTGACACACCCACCTCAGGGCAGGAGCGGAGCCACTGGTGGGCCTCCACCAGCAGCCCTGCCAGCTGCTGTACGGCCTTGGAGCTCAGAGCCGACCTCTCCCACACCGTCCAGAACGCGCCGCCCAGGAGCGTGTACCAGGGAACACCTGTCGTTAGGCTGCAGGTGCAGGGTGGGGGGGTTGACATCAGACAGGCATGTCGGTTTAAAGACAGTCAGTATGTTGGAATAGTTTTAACACAGTAATTGTGCAGTGGTTTGAGATATGTGCTCCTCCCAAGACAGCCGAGCCGTGACCTTGGTATTTAAAGCATGAATTTCAAACAGATTTGACATTATTTGACACCTTATTTGGTCTTGTTTGTGACAGAAAATATTAAAATATTAAAACAACAACAGAAGACACCGTGAAGAAAAAAAAAAAACGTGCATGCAGAGTAAAAGCAGACGAAAGAAGAAAAACGTCACTGTGGACAGCGGCACACTTTGCGGGAGCCAAGGACGCTCGTGGCGCTTACCCAGAATTCATAGTGTGCAACTCCAGCTGGAATAGCCTGAGGATGAATTCCTGCAGGTTGCTGTGGAAGCTGATGAGCTCTGGGTGGGTGGGGCTTGGCATTGAGTGACAGGTAGCAGCACTGGACATGCAAACCCTGACAGAAAACCAGTCCCAGAGTGAAACAGCACACCTGAATAAGTCAGATGACTTTAAACAGCAGCATCTGCCCACACCTGGGATCTTGATGCCATAGAAATCTTTTTAAGTTTAAAACAGCTCTTCTGCACATAATATATTTATCATAGCATATACAATATAAAATAAATACAAACACAATTTTTAACATTCTAATTAAATTGCTTTTTCTACAGTGAAACACTGGCAATACTACTATCAAAGCAATTGTCATTACAGCACTACGTACTACTTCACAGAGTACATAGCTGAGTAGCTTTTGTGCTAGCCCTGTACACTGACTTGCCAGGAAGCCCGCCCTTTTCTGAAACAAAACTTTTCCCAGACCCTTTCTAAACGGATTATGTCTTCTTCAAGGACACAAATTTCTGTAATTTTGCCAAATAAGTGCATATTTCAGTATGAATTTTGATGTTTAAGCTTTGATGTGGATTACAGATGGTCAGGTTATTTGTGTTTGTATTACTATGAGCAAAATATTTTAAAAGACTTTCACCAAAGCTCAGGTCTGGAAAACAGTAGTTTGTAATTCCACAACACTCCTAGACCTGTCACTTTGTCAGTTTAGCCACAACATCCAGTCTCTCACCGGAAGGACGTATTGAGGAGGGACCACACGCCTGCCTTGCACTCGGGACACTGTAGAATTTGCTGGAAGTACTTCACATAGGAGGTCGAGCCCCAAGGAGAGTTGTTACGTAGGAGATTATGGAGGGTTGCGTGAAACATACTGAGGGTGTATGGCTTTGCGGTACCCTAGGTGACAGAGAAAAAATCAGTAACAATATGGCTAAAATAACTGAAAAACTGAAAGCACATAGCATGGATGTACAGTTTATATCAATCAAAAACCCTTGTGTTTGAAGCTTTAAAAAAATCACACACACACACACTATATATATATATATATATATATATAGGCAATTCCATGTCCATAACGCTAACACAATGCCATGGTATGATGTATGATATGGTATGACGTGAATGAAAATGACATAAAATTTTAGCAGTCACTCTTCTTGGTTGTAGAACAAATTTTATGAAACTTTTCACATAATCGTGTGCATTATACAAATACCATGTCATTCCGCTGGCGTTAAGGACGTGACAATTTGCATGGAATTGCCCATAATAATAGTAATAATAATAACAATGATGAAACACAAATGCACCAAATTAAGTCTTGATTCAGCTAAACCTAATGAGAGAATAGTTGCAAATCCAACCCATTTGCACTGATTCAGCTTGTGGCTAAATGTAATGGAGGAACAGACAGAAAAAAAAAAACAAAACATTTTACTGTTGTGTTATTTCAACACAAGAATCCAAAGTGTGTCAAACTAACAAGCCTCATATTGCCTTCTGCACTTGCATGATGTTTAACCTTTGGCGCATCCTCAAGCACTGACTTGAGTAAGGATGATTAGGATGATGGTGTAGTGTGTTGCATTGTGTTGTGTTGTGCTGTGAACTCACACCCAGGGCATGCTGCAGGATGGCGAGTACAAGCGGGGCCGGAGGAAGCACCCCGGGGTGCAGAAAGACCTGGAGCTCCTCAAGAGCCTGTGGGAAGAAGCCGCAGTCCAGCAGGCTCTGCATGTTCCTCAGCTCCACTGGGGCCCGCTGCACACAAGAACAACACCACAGAAGAGGCCCGATGAAAGGGAGATGAGAGAAGGAAGAGAGATAGAGGAAGAAGAGTGGAATTGCCTTTTCTGGGGGTCAATGTGGCACTGTCAGTCACTGCCTGGTTACATCTCCGATTACTGAGAACTTTGGGGAGAGAGCCGTTCTCCAAACGGCTCTTTGGGAGAAAGTAGACGGACAGCAAAGGCCTTTTTTTAATGGGGCTGCCAATCAAAGAGTCACCAATCACATCTTCTTGTTCACATCAGCTGACCCGGATATGATGCTTCCTCGACAAACGAATCACCCTACAGCAATGCTTAAATGACAGGAGGGGAAATTGAATGACCTGAACTTGTCTGGAAAAAAAATGTGTGCTTACGCTTCTAGCCTGATAACCATTGTATTGAGGGTGCACTAATATTCTCAAAGCCGATCTACATGGAGTACCTGAGATGCAGGACAAGACAGGTAGAAGCTCTGGAACTCTGGAAAAAGCAGCTTGCTCTTTTGCTTCAATTTCTAGGAAGATTAAAAAAAAAAAAAAAGTGTCATGACAAAAAGATGAAAATCACTGCATTACATCGCATTCAGAATTGATGGAATTGAATTAGAAGGCAGCCCATTCAAAGCAAAAAGTACAACACGTTTGGTTTGCCTATCTCTGGTCTAATGAGCACAGATACAACCAGGGATAATAATAATAATAATCCCAAAGGCAAATTATGTTATTACTGGCATACAACATTTTTAGGCGCGTTCAAGGGTGCTGAATTTGAATCTGCTGTATAACAGGTTCAAACATGTCTCATAAT
The DNA here is from genome assembly GCA_015244755.2 of Tenualosa ilisha. NCBI lineage: Eukaryota > Metazoa > Chordata > Actinopteri > Clupeiformes > Clupeidae > Tenualosa > Tenualosa ilisha. The sequence goes on along the minus strand of PYXC01000412.1, from coordinate 305,851 downwards.
GCCTCACAAGTGAGAAATCCAAAATCCAGCCAGGTGAAAATCTAGCAGGCATAAATGCTTTGCACCTCCGCAGTGAATATGTAGTCCTCCAGTTTATTCTCAAGGCCTGAGAGTAGGTCAGGGTCAGCTGTGTATTCCAGTTTCTCAATCTCCTCTATCACGTTCTCTGATGAGGTGTCCATGTCGTCTGTGTCTCCGTCACTGGGACTGAGTGGTTGACACACAGGCCATTTCAATCGGGTGAATGACTTCTGAATGACACCGAAAAAGAAACAATGAACAGCTACCAACTGCACAATGATCACTCAGCTGCATCTTTGTGGGGACACTGTCTAATACCAAAATGTAGGATAGAAAAATGTGTGGAATGGGGTGTGCATTTAAACACATTTCAGCAGGTGTCAAAACAGAAAGCAAACTGAGGGAAAAAGAAAACAACTTCCAATTTTAAAAACTAGCTACATTTCAATCATCAGATCTTTGTCAGACATTATTTAAGAAGTGTGCAGGTCTTTTTCCTCATTATTTGACTTATCAGAAGTAGATGTCTGACCCCAAATAAATGCAGAGCGAGCTGACGCATAGAGGTACAAGGAACTTCCTGGTCCAGCAGGTTCTCCGCTCTGTGACTGTTTATCACGTGAGTAATTGGCACTGAGGCTGGATTCTCAAGGTACACGACAGCTCTGCCTGCCTTAAGGATCCTGAAAATAAAACATCAACTTGTCAGTCAACACATTCTATTTAATATCTATTTGTGTAAAACACTGTGCGTACTACATATTCTACAATATTATGAGAAAATTGTAAAAGCACAACAATGTGCAGAGAAAGCTCTCCTAACCTGCTGATAATGTCTCTCCTCTTGAAGTCAACCACATTCAACAGCACCACCCAGTCCTAAGGTATTATTAAGATTTTGAGATTAGTTATTAAAACTGGACAAACCAGCGCATTTATTTTAAGGGGGTAACCCAAGATGGTGATTAAGTGACAAACCTGGCTTAATTAACCTAGAAAAATTGGTAAGCCAGCTAATTAGAGTAGCCTGCTGGCTTTCTTTAGTTAAGAGAATACTGACTCCAGGCTCTTCCATTATCAAGTTAAGCACCAACTCCAGCTTAACTTGCCCAGAATTGCCATTTAACCACCTTCTTGGAAAACCCCCAGCTTTCTGGAGATGCACAGGCAGTTTACCTGGAAGGCCCCGGACACCACTCCTCGGGTCACCTTCTCTCTCCATGCCTTCACTGGGTTGGCAAAGCCTGGGCAGCAGGCTGAGAGGTTCACTTCATAAGGGCCCTCAGGCAGCCAATCATTGAGCTTCAGGCTATCCAGCAGGTATTCTGGTGTGATAATCCATTTCCCTAAAAGGACCAGGATAAATCAGTTATGGATTATGGCAAAAACGATACAAAGAATGCCCATCTCAAAGCTGTGCTTCAAATGACGTTGAAGGTGAGTTACAATTGCTCATTATTACAAGGCTGACTGAAGTTTTGAAACAATCACTAAAACGCAAGGAAAGCGTTTTATTTACATTTTAGCAACTGGAGAAAGCATCATAAGCATCATCATAGAAATAATAATAATAAAAAAAAGAAATACTCTCAATTTAATATTCTCTCTTGCTTCTAGGTTTGCAACACCTGGTAAAGGATCAAATATTTTCATTTAATCATTTCAATTATTAACTTACAGTATGTATATATGGGCAGATCCACACAAAACTGTCACATCCATAATGCCAACACAATGCCATGGTATGGTATGATGTGAATGATGATTACATAAAGTAACATTCGCTCTTCTTGGTTGTAGAACAAATTTTATGAGACCTTTCACATAATTATTCACATCACACAAACACCATGGCATTTTGTTGCTGTTATATATATATATATTTTTTTTTTCCTCACTAATATTATAGATATGAATATCATACATTTAGTAGTTACACACCTCCAGCGCAAGCTGCTAGGAACTTTTCACTAGGCAGAGCCTGTGAGACAATCAGATGGGTGATGCATTCCTTGTACATCTGCAACATCAAACAGATCACGATTAGGCTATATCATGGGTGACACGCCAAAAGCCTGAGGCTCATGGGTCTCCAGCTGCTTTGCAACCAGTATAGAAATAATAATAATTAAAAAAAAAAGGTCAAGATCTCTTTGTGGTGCCACTCAGACTTCAGGGACTTCAATTATTGCATAGAAAAGTCTGTGCCTATATTTGGATGCAATTGAGGGCAAGGACAAAATGATGAAGTCAAAAATACATCTTAGAATCTGAAACCAATTAGGGCCATTTCTCAGGGCGAATGACTGACTCTTCATCTTTATCTGAATGAACTGCAACACAGGTGTACGCCAGGGCTCTCAATGAAACCGCCAAGCGCTATTTTTAGATCAGTGAAAGGATGAATCTCATGGGAAAATAATTCTATTAATTAGTCTGGAAAATCACTTCTGTAGTCAATGGATAGATTCAGCCAAGGGTTGTTTCTAAACTTTCAAGAGCCAACTGCTACTGTATGTGTAATGGAGTCTTTCTCTGTATATTCAGCTTCTTCAAACATTTACATACCAGTAATAACTTCTTTTGTTCTTTAATTTAATTACAGTACCTGCCATGCTAAAAGTCATAGCTGTATGCTACGTGATATGCAGGTATATGCCGAATAACCACTTCAAAAGTTCTTGGGTTTGCATATATCCAGTAAAACAGACTGCAATACTGGCAACACTGTAATAGCAGTAGCTGTGCCTCGGGCGAACCATCACAGTCAGTAAACCAAAAGCAAACTAGATCTTTGAAAGTGCCTTGAGCACTTTTATCACTTCTTGAAGATAATGTAAACAAGAAAGAAATTCTGTCATTCAAGCCCAAATAGCAAAGGATAGGAGATATTCTCATTGTGATTTATGTATGATGAGCATGAAATCAACAGATACACACACACACACACACTTGAACTGGTTCTGTTTTTTTTTTTCAACAGCAGCCCACCACTCACCGGGCCACCAATGTATATCCCATCCAAGTGCTTTATGGCACGGAGGAGCTGTGTTTTCCTCTGGGCATCTTTGATCCCTGATATCTGAAATATGCGCTTGCTGCTGGACATTGCTACACAGGCTCATCAGCAGCTGACATACCTACATTTCAAACACAGAAAAAACTTTTTACTGTTATGAGGTACGTAGGCATACAGCCAGTTGTTTTGGTATTCTTTGAATTTAAATACTGAAAATCAGGATTATGCTCAGTTTCCACATACTCTTGTCAGAGTTTTTCACATACAAGAAATATATGCAAATGCTTTGGCACAAGCATGCAGAAAGCAGGATATCATGCTCAGTTAGTGTCTACTGTTTATGTCTTACCCCAAGTCATCACAGAACATAAACCAGTGATTACAGAGTGTTAAGTAGTACATGCTCACGCATTTTCAGAGGCATATTATTTTTAGAATGTTTGCTAAATTACTTGTTATTCAGGTCTTACTTGTTTCCAGGTCATGGTTTGCTCAATTTGGTCAAAGTCAAAACAACTGTAAAACCTAAAGGCGTGCCAAATGATTATGGATTTACCAGGGCAGGCAGGAAAAACTCAGTTCTCTCACACAGAGACTTAATGAGACAGCAATGTGATCAGCCATATTTTCACCTGGGTTTCACAGAACACAAAATCTTGCTTTATGTAGGCCTAATGTCAACTATTCAACAGGGATATAGAGAACAAGCCTGTAAGAGGTAGCATGCCAATTAAAGCAAAAGTAAAATACAAACCTCCTTAGGGAGAATATCATTAAGTAGTAAACGCCAATGTCCTAATGGGCCCTGTGATCGTGTCATGCAACGCAAATTTCACTCTAAAAGAACGTATGTGGCATGCAATCTTTCCTCGTGAAGATAACACATTACCAAATCCTACAACTTGGAACGTACATGAAGCGTCCAGTTTTCAGAAACTATTACGTCTCATTTTTGGGACTATAACTATGGTTAGATGACTTACGTTGTTACTCAGAAAAATGCAGTCTGGCAAATCTGATCGACTATGGGTCACTGTTTCTATCATTTTTTGACAGCTTTTATTAATGCCTTGCTTGACAGATAACGTTAGACATACAACTGTTCCCACAACATTAAGCGCGCCAAAAACATATAGCCTGTTGTACAACTGTGATTACATTCACGAACAATCTGCTTGCATTTTGTAAGACTATCAAAGGCAACATGTGTTAACATCAGTGAGACGACTACGCGAAAAAAGTCTTAAAGCATTACTTTTTATGAAACCTTACCAAAGCTGAGCTTGAAGAAATGTTCACGAGGAATCTTTCCTTGTATGGACTGTTCAAAGACTTGAGGGGTAGGTGTGTTTATTTTTCGATGTGTAAACCAAAATTACCCCTACATTTTCTGTGAAACACATCACAGAGATATTTACGTGATATTATAATATTATGTTAAATATACAGTTATTTATAATGTCATATTGTTTTAAAATATCGTCGTATAAAATAATGGGACCCCTTCGAATATCAACAATTTGTAACATTCCATGATTCGGAAGTTTTCAAGTCGGAGCTTCCGGTTGGTTGTCAGAGACGCTATCGCGTTGCAAAGGGATTTTATTGGCGTGTTACCATGTAGCAGGATGCTAATTATCAACATCATGAACGAGTGTCAAAATCTCGAATGTGACAAACCCTTCTGGTGACACGTCTGCGGTCAGCGCTTTTGAAATGTATTGAAATGCTCGTAGGAGTTCAGTGCTTAATACAGATGTAGGTCGCCATCAAGTTTTGTGTTGTGCAAGCTAACGTTAACAGATTAGCTGGCAAAATAGCTGTCCAACCAACATTCCCCTATTGCTAGTGAGATTAAACATTAGCCAACGGTGTTTGTTTCCACCGATAATCTGTGACCTAGCACGTTATGTCACCTGGTCACATTCCGTAGACTGCTCCTGTTAATGTTATCTCAAACGATGTTTTATATATTTTTATTGCAATTATTTGCCACCTAACATTTCTTGTATTATGCACCTGTTGAATTAGGTTGTAAAATAAGCCTACGCATCATCTATCAAATTGATGACATTCCATAAAACAAAACCTTGGCAAAATACAAATTAAAACCACCCTTTCTATATTGTAATGTAAAAAATACTATGCTTGTGAATGCAAGCTCCCTAACCACTAATAATGGACTGAAGGCTGAATCTGGACACATTTGACCATCTTCAGTTGAAGGTAATGTTAACATTCGTTTGCTTTCTTTTTCTAACTATCTAGAATACAGTGCTATGCATTGGCACGCCTAAAAATTATAAATAATAATCATTATTTTTGTCTGAAGCAGAGGCTTTATTTTGTCATATGTTATAGCTTATGCAAAAAATATTGTGAAACAGCCTTATTCTTTCCACAGAAACAGTGCATTGTGCATCACAACAATATCGTGCGTGAAAGTTTGGGCACACCATGGAGTAATTACAGTAGCCTATTGAATAAAGCTAACAGCCCATATCCTAGCTAGAAAAATGGCCTTCTCTGCTATAGTTTATGCTAATTGCCCAATCTTGATAGACTAAAAAAGCGTAAAAATCAGGCCTTATTATTGTTTTAACATTAAAGGTTAGATTTAAGTTAATTGAAGTTAGTGTGTATGTGTGTAATGTACATGATAGGAAATACAGGCCTAAGGTTAGTCATATGCTTCAAAAACTTTGGTTTAACTCCATTTATATAGTTTTGCTGGGTAGCCCATAAAAGACATGTGGTTTTGATAGCACTATCAAATTCTGTCAGAGCAAACAACTTTGTAATTTAACATACAGTATAAGTCTAAGCAGATACGCATTATGGATTGGATTCAGAAGGTGTGAATATCAGATTGAAGATTTGAGAATTTAGGCCACACAAGAGACTAGACTTTGTGCTGTTAGAAATGTTTACACAGTATTAGTAAGTACTAATGCATGGTTCTAGACTCATTGTCATTGGTTGCTCTGGTGTCCCCTAATTTTATTATTATTTTTTTTGTGTACACGAGCACATAATATAGGCCCACCCAAAATTTTTCACTGCACTGCCATAATACGGGTCAGAGCTGACTAGAAAGTCTATGGATAGGTCCGCTCACCTGGCCTTTACCTGTATATTTGATCACAATATTTATTGTCTCTATTCATAGAGATGAGGGGAGACATGACTCCGAAGTATGGTATGGACACCAACACTGCACTTTTTCACATGATCTACTGTTATTTGACATTTTAACAGTTGAAATGAGCCTAATGCTAGGAAACATAGCTTTATATTTAAAAATTAATAATTTATAAAAATGTATAATTATATGAATTACAGAGTTTGGTGGCACACAGAGAGAGAGTGTGCATTTTTAGTGAAAGGCGTGTTTTTTCCTGTTGTTTTATATTGGCATTGACAGAGGAAAATAAGCAGAAAACGCATTCTGACCCCACTGCATCATTTTCAGTTTCCTTATGACAATAGTAAACGGGACAGCTAACCTGAAGAAAGTCGACTCTGAAATAATAGACCTAAATATTGAAATGGAGTCTCTTTTTCTCTTCTGTCTTGTCGTCTTGAAAAATAATTACCTGCGGCGCCTTTCCACGAGGAAGATTGTGTTTGACCTGACAAGTCCTAAGTGCTTCGGGAAGCCTCCTGAAACAGGGAGGCTGTTTATGTCGTTGAAAGAGAGAGAGAGGCAGAGACAGACAGACAGACAGACAGACAGACAGACAGACAGCAGGATGCTGCGAGTCATTCCTTAAGTGTTCAGAGACTCCGTCTGCCCCAGTTCAGCCCAATGTGGCAGCGCCGGCGAAACCACCAGGGCCCTGGCACATCAGAGTTCAGAATAGATAACGAGAGAAAGAGAGAGAGGGAGGGAGGAGGAAGGAAGGGAGGGAGAGAAGGAGAGAATGAAAGATGGGAAGTACAGCTCCTTAATTAGGCCCCGTGCGCAGAAAGTGACGGCACCAACCTGACACTACTACTAGTCTCAAGTGTAAGCAGATGCAAGCGCCGATGCACGTCTTTTGCGGTGCGTATGCAGCGTGGGCATAAACACGTATGCACGCGTACACACACACAAACACACACACACACACACACACACATACATGGATACACACGCAAGCACACGTGATATACAGGGAACGACAAGTGGAGAGACCGACAGATGCACTCACACACTCCGCACGCACACAGACTTCCACAAAAGTACACACACATACACACACATAGACACACAGACACACACAGCCCTAGTTCCTGTGTAATTACACTCTGTAGAGTCTAATCCTATGATTGAAAAACCCAGACACACTTTCAGAAGTCGCACCATGCACGTGCGCACACACGCGCACACACACAGACACATAGACACACATGCACTCCATCAGACAGTGCACAGAGCACGCAAAGAGGGTTGGAGGAGAGGAAGGGGGTGTTGCGGTGGTGTTGAAGGGGGTGGTGGGCTTTGAGAATGCAGGGGAAATAATAAAGCACAAGCTTAACTGCGGAGTCTGTCAAGTGAAGGAAATAATATTTGTCCAGCTGGACAGCCTTTCGCTTTTGTGCTAGCTAAATTAATGTTGAGATTTCTGTCTGCGCGCCCGAAAAAAGGCAGCCGTGTCAGGGAGGTATCGCGAGCTGTTTGGAGTTTGACGGGGGGGATTATTAAAATCAGGCCAGATGAAGGGGGGGGGTGATGATGGAGAGGGTGGGGAGCGGGTTGGTTTGTGGGAGCATCAGCCCGAGCCAAATTGACACTGACACCCTCCATTATTCTCCACTTGACTCGTGATGACGCCGTTGATAACATGTCTCAGGCGGCCGCAACAGAATAACATGGTAGGAGTGTGTGTGTGTGTATGTGTATGTGTGTTGTGTGTGTGTATATATGGATGGGGGGGGGGGTGGCTGCGTGTGTTGGCAGTGGGGTCCTTGTGGCCACCGTGGCAAGCTTGTTGACGGCATTGGATGGCATGGATTGCGGTCGCAACGTGGCGTAGCAGTGGAGGGTGAGCTGGGTCCTTGGCCCACCCACTTGCTCAAGGTGAAGAGCTGAGCAGTGTTTATTTTCAGACACCTGACTCTTCAGCTCCCCTCTCTTCTCTCTCTCTCTCTCCATCTCTCTCCATCTCTCCATCTCTGATGGATGCCCTTTGCAATTATCATAAAGTTGCCCCTATTGTGACTTGAATGCATACGAGTGCTCTTCATTACGTACCCGGAATACAAGATAGAGGAACACTGAAGGGGCAGCTTGAAGCAGGGAGCATGTTCAGTTCATACACCCTTCTCTTTGTTTCATATGCAGGATGAATCACTTAGCCTGCAAGTGTTAGTGAGAAGATTGAAATCATCTCGTGTGTTGCATGCACAGTAATATGTGATTTCAATGTCTACTGAGGCTATTAAAGCTGGTCATCTAAACCCCGATCCTCCACTCCGAAAGGGCAGCCTCATGAGGATCTTCTGTCCAAAGTGTCACCCTCTTCTACTTGGTCTTGTGCCCTAGCAGTGCCTACTGGTCAGACATGGACTGGCATCGGGACCTGCCGTACGACCACACCGTGGTGGATCTGCCTTTGCCCGGGATGCCGACGGAGGCCGACATCCAACAGCTCCTGAGAGACACGGAAGAGAAACTGAAACTCAATGCCTGCAGGTGCGTATCTGTCCGACCACAGTCCTCTTGCTGTGTATGGACTTCCGAGTCATTCCCTGCGTAGTGCTGTGAAAAACCTCTATGTGATCTAGATTTTTCATGACTGGACATATCAAACAAAGTGTTTGTCTGCCTTAGGAGTTTGAGGTCTGTAAGCACACACACCCTGTACAGAACACACACGTGCAAACATTGAACTTTGTCTTAACCCAACGTCAAAATAAATACCCCTTGACATTTGTATTCAAGATGGTTTGTTTCGTGAGTTCACCGTTTACCAACAGGCTGTTATTATGGAGTTGGAATATGTCAAGTGAAAGATTTGGTTTTGTCTCTGAACACGGTGTCATCAGGTATCGGGTTTTAGTTTTGTTCTGTGGCTGAAGGCCTCTTTCGTGGTCAGACGGGCTTTGTGCAGTGAGCGGGGCGCGTGGACGAGAGCCCAAAGCATCACTCTCTGAGTCCCCCCCCCCCCCATTTTCCTCCTCTCAGTGTCATGCCATATGGGGTCAGAGTCAGCTATCCTGTCCTTAAGGTCTAATTCAACAGGAAATTACACCTCTGACCAAAGAGCTCTCTCTCTCTCTTTCGCTCTCGATCCATAGCCTTCATTCTATTTCATTCTCTCTTCTTTTTTTCACTCTTTTCCGTCCTTTTGCCCTCCTTCCCTCCCTCGCTCTGGTCTTTTCTACGAGAAGCAGGGGCCGTTCTGTCCTCTCTTGGAGGACTGCAGAGGAGAAGAGAGGAGAGGAGAGGCGAGGCTCTCACAGGCCGAGATGGCACCCCCCCCCCCTCACTCTCTCTCCCTCTGACTCTCCCTCTTTCCTACTCTCTCTCTTTTTCTGTCTCTCTCTCACTCCTTTTAAGGGGAGAGGGAATGAGAAAAAAAAAATCTATCTTGCCCCCCCACCCCCACCCCTTCTCTTTTTTTTCCTCTCTCTTACTCTTCTCCTTTCCCCCCATGATGCTTTTATCCCTTTGTGCTGTTTGTGAGGAGCTGGATGGTCGGCGCTGGGGCTGTGCTAAATGTGTTGTGCCCGAACAAAGCCACAGCGCTGCGGCCGCCATTAGAGCCGGCCTCTCATCCGCCACCGCTCCTCTCTCTTCACTCTCCTTCCATCCGCCAAAATGGGGGAGAGAGAGAGAGAGAGACAGAGAGAGAGAGAGAGTGTAATAATTGAAGATTCCACATCTTGAAATGAAAACCCTTGGGTGGGTAATTCAAGGCTTATTACCCAAGGCTGAGGTATTTTTCTGCTTTCCAAGCATTAAAGGCTTATTTAGTGTTCTTGGGGAGATGGGAGACGGATAGCCATTATAAGAACAAAGAGGCGGATAATGGGAAATTGTGTGAAAAGAGAGAGAGGGGAGGGGGGGGGGGGGGTGGTGAAGAGAGGGAGGGGAGGAAGAGGAGGAAGAGAGGAAGAAAGAGTGATGCTCAATTGTGTTGGTCAGTCAGCCTTGGGTTTCTTTTCAGGCACGAAAGGGGGGAACGCTTCACGGATCCCCGCCACCACTTTCGTCCACCTCTCTCTCTTTCTCTCTCTCTCTCTCTCTCTCTCTCTCTCTCTCTCTCTCTCTGTCTCTCTCTCGCACTAAAGCGTACCCGGGTGGGCCAGTGTCACACACACACTACACCTGCTGCCTAAGCCACTTATCGGTGTCTGGGACAAATTATGGAGGGGGGAAGGGGGGGGGGGGGCGAAGGACAGGAAAGGGAAATGGGAATGAAGGGCAACGAGAGAGAGAAAGAGAAAGAGCTGCCCCACTCACTCCCGTAAAGGGCTTTAACCTCTCTATGGGTCAGGGTTGCTTGGCATATGCCCAGTGTTCCCATGTCGGCCATTTGCCTACGAGAGCCGGTTCCTAATTGGAGGAGATTAAGATAGGTTGACATCGGGCTTGGCTCGCCCCAAATTGAAATGCTGTAATCCATTAGGTTTCATCAGATGGGACACTTTTCCTGTGCACCACCCAGAACAAAGCTGGCCTCCATGAGGAAGTGTGTGTGTATGTGTGTGTGTGTGTGTGTTGGGGGCAGAAGGGTGAGGGGGTGTGCTTCAGGTTTCTTTGGCAGGGGAAGTGCCATACTGTTGATAACTGCAGGCACTTGCCAATCTAATGCACGATCAGGTGCCACACGCGCTCTTGTGTGTGTGTGTGTGTGTGTGTGTGTGTGTATGAATGTCCTGACAAATGTCTTGCTGCCATGCGGTAAGAGGGATATGAGGATAGGAAGGTTTTAGATAGGGAGCCATGGGCAGGTGGTTGAGAGTATCCACTTTCAGGTGGTTCTCTGACTCTCTCTGCTGGGTGGCTTGGTGGGGGGGAGAGAGGGAGGGAGAGAAAGAGAGAGAGAGACAGAGAGAGAGGCCTCTTTGATAATGGCATGGGTGGTGGAGGGATGGAGGTTTTTTTTTTGTGGGGGTGGGGGGGGGGGTAGAGATAGGTTTCCTGTGCAGTTGGGGATGGTTGCTCACTGAAGCTGGGGCTTATTTGAAAGGGATCCCTTCCTGCACCCCCACCCCCCACCCCCAACTCAAACCCCCCTCTGCGCTGTCCTCCTCTCCTCTCCCCTGGAGCGCACAGCCCACCCACACTAAATTAATTTTGACAAGGAACTTAAGATAACGTCAAAGTGCTGACTAACCAGCGGATTGGGTTCCCGTAAGTCACAGAGCTGTGAAACTCACCATCATATCTAATAAAAGCCTCAAATGGACATTTACCCCCCCCCCCCCCCATACACACACACACACACACACACACACACACCTCTCTCCCCTTCTTTATCCTTTCCTTAACGAAGGCCTGCTTGCTTGCCATGCCTGCTCTGGTGTGATCTTTTAAAAAAACAATTACTCCTTTTTTTATGGTGTGTGTGTGTGTGTGTGTGTGTGTGTGTGTTTTGGGTGGTGGTGGTGGGGGCATTGTGGGTGATTGACAGGTGGGGAGAGTGAGTGAGTGAGTGTGGAATGGGGATTTAAAGGTTCCTTTCCTCTTCTCATTTTACAAAACCTTTCTTGTTTAGGTTGGGGGGGGGGCCTTATCCACTTTTTTTTCTTTCTTTCTTTCTTTTTTTTCTAACCAGTCACAGGTGGGCTTTTTTTTTCTACCCCGTTGCTTTGTCAAGCCTTGCTCACTCTCCTTCTCTCCATCTGCCTCTTTTTATCAATCTCTCTCCATCTCTATCACACACACACACACACACACACTCTTTCTTCATCTCTCTCTCTCTTTCTCTCTTTCCTTCCTAGTCCATCTTCCCCAGTCTTTTAACCATTCTCTCTTCCTCTGTGTGCTGGAAGACTAATCCCGGGGAGTTGATTAGGCTTTGGCTGCTGAAGACCCTTTGTGAGGTTGGGGTCATCATAGGAGGTGTTGTGGAGGCTAGCACTGTCTGACACGCGCACACACACACACACACACACACACACACACACACACTCACACACTAACACACTAACACACACTGACGCATTAACACACGCTGACAAACACTCTCACACATCCCTTACACCCTTGCTCACTCTCAATCAAACCATTAATCCTGTATCAAAGTGAAGATTAGTGCAGACAAGAAAGCAAGTGTGTGTGTGTGTGTGTGTATTAGTGTGTATGAACGTGTGTGAGCATGAGCATGAGCTTGTGTCAGAGAGAGAGAGATAGAGAGAAAGAGAGAGAAAGAGAGAAAAAGCAAGATTGAAGACAGAAAGACATGCAACCATGAGAAAGAGAGAAAACTCATCAGTCGAACAGAATAATCAATTCCTTTTGCCACTCGTTTGTCTCCCATTAAGACGCTTGGGCTCATATGAACTGCCTTGTGCTTGTGTGTGTGTGTGTGTGTGTGTGTGTGCACGTGTTTGTGTGCGTGTGTGCGTGCGTGTGTGCGTGTGTGTATGCGTGTTTTTGTGTGTGCGTGCGTTGTGTACGCGCTTCCCACAGGCTCTCTCTGCATGCTCTTCTGCTACACGTTTGGCCTGCTGTTACTAATTGAGTGTCTCGAACATCACTCTCACCCTGGCAGACTGTGCCTCCCCCCGATCACCAACCACCTCAGGCACCCGCCCCCCAAACCCCCCCTCCACCCGTACTTCTCAGGGCACATGCAACAAGGGTGTCCCCTGACCTGCTATTGAGTGCCAGGCCTAGTCACCCCCCTCAAACACACACACACACACACACACACACACACACCAGCGCTGTCTCATGTTTGAGTGTGAACTGATGGAGCTTTCCCGTCCTGCTGAACAAAAGACACGTTTCTCTGGGTCTGTGTGGTGTGTGTGTGTGTGTGTGTGTGTGTGTGTGTGTGTGTGTGTGTGTGTGGTGTGTGTGTGTGTGTGTGTGTGTGGTGTGTGTGTGTGAGTGAGTGAGTGAGTGAGTGAGTGTGCTGAGGAGGGGTACGGCTATGTCTCTGCTGGGCTGGGTTGAATTGGGTTGGGTTGAGTTGGGTTGGGTTGGGTTGTTCCCCTCCCCCTTTATGGTGCTGGAGCGGGATGTGCAGGCGGGTTTGGTTGGGTGCACAGATGGGAGCTCATGGCGGACCTGCTGTCGGAGTCTCGAGTCCTGGGGTAGCGCCCAGCTCCACCGCCCCACCACACCCCACATACACCACACACACACACACACCACGGCGTGCAGCAACACACCACACTACACCACGCAGCACAAATCCTCTTTTATGGATGCACATTAAAAGAGAGTTACTCCTGCATTTCTCTCCACACACACACACACACACACACACACACACACACACACACACGTGCATACTGCAGGTGGATGCCATGAACATGTCTTTTAGGAAGACTCACGCTGAGGCTGCGGGGATGAATGAGGGGTCGGTCATGCTGTGTGATTTCACGTGCCGTTAAAAAAAACAAAAAAAAAACATGGGAACTGAAGTGTGTATTAGTTCCTGATGCTTAGCGCCCCTTGCCTCTCTGATCCCCCACAGGGCTCGTGCCTGTCTTAGGACATGTGTGTGTGTTTGCGTAAATGTTTTCACAACGGTCCGAAACCCGCGTAATTAGAAGTTACCAGTAATTGCTATCATGTTAGCGCCTTGGATCGCTTTGTGGTTATGTATTTGTCGAAGTTGCACGTATGTCCCAGCCCGTTGTGTGGTTCGGTGTATTTGTGTGTTTGTCTCCCAAATAGCAACCACCTTTTGACATGTTTTTTGCTCTTGAGTGCAGCACAGGAAATCGCTCTGACAGGAGGAGTCGCAGACTTCAGCAAACGGGTAATCAAAAACAAAGTACACGGCGAGTAAGTCAGGGAACAGACTCCGCGTGCTTTGGAACAGTCTGTTTACGGCCTTCAATTTGCTGTGGGTCTCTTTTTTATTTTTATTTATATATTTGTTTATAGTTTTAACACTGGGCTCTGGGCTATTAATTAAAAAGCGGAATGTTTGAGTTGCTGCTCAAATGCAGGCTGTCATGACCGGCACGTCATCTGTGCTCACAGAGCTTTTGCTCATAATGAAACGAGACTTTTTCCGCTGTTTTCCTGTTGGCAAATATCGCATAGACAATAAAGTCACAACTTTTCTTTTTTTTTTTTTTTTTTTTTTTCTCCGAGCAACACACAACAACAACTGTACAATTTTTTCCCCGCTCATCCTTCTAAGATGTTAGTGCACACTGTGAAAAATTAATTCCACTTTTTATGTGTGACAATCCCCCCCCCCCCCCCCCCCTCCTTTTTTTAAACATGTCATATTTTAAATGCCGTTTAATGTCTTGGTCGTTGGGAGGCATCTGGGGGCAATGCAGATATGCATGTCTGTGTGTTTATTATTTGTGTGTGTGTGTATGCGTGTGTGTGTGGCTTTGAAGGCTTGTGTGGGATGAGGTTTTGGCTGGTTTGGCAGCGTTACACCCGCACACACACTCCCACACACATACACACACACATGCGCGCACACACAGATGTTGCGTTGTGTCGCGTATCATCGCTTGATTTGCATGGAGACAGGGTGTATGAAAAAGTCAAAGCGCCGAGGGGTGTCACCTCTGATTTATCAGGCTCCAGCGAGGAGATGGCAGTGTGCGTACGGTAATGGTGTGTGTGTTTGTGCGTGTGTGTGTGTATGTGTGTGTGTGAGAGAGAAAGCAGGCCTGTGTGGCACACCCTTCATGAGCGAGACATGTCACTCTCCTCCTGACTCATCTGCGTCGCTCCACCAGCCAATTTTCTAGCGGCGCCAGACGCCCCGAGACGCGAGATTATATCGATGTCTGTGTTCATTACGCATGATGGGTCTCGGTTCAGAGGGTTAGGAGCAACAGGAGCGTGGATACTGGCCGTCAGCCTGGGGTTTGTTGACATAGACATCTCTTAAAGGTACCTTCTGGTGTTGTCATGGAATGCTAACAGTGTCTAGCCTGGTGGACCAGACCCTCTCACTTCACTTTGTGCTTTGTGTGTCTGGATACTAATATGGGCACTTTGGTGGTTGTTTGAACTTCAGTTTCTGTTTGCTACTTGCTCACTAGAAAATCTATTTGGGGGATCCAAATAGAAGCAGAGAGTAGAAGAGGACCCTGATGTAGTACTGTAGCGAAATAAAATATGGAGTGAAGGTATTATGGTGACCCTAGTCTGGCTAATCGGTTTCTAGTTGTCTTGAAGAGAACTTTTCATTGACTTGCATTGTATTTAGTACAATGGCCACACAGGGTAGATTGTGATATATGAGTGATATTAACCAGTCCGTTGGTAGTTGGTTTACATGCTAACTTTAGAGAGTATGTGAATAGCATGATGCTTTTGTCATTATGTCAGTACAGCTGTTTCTTCACATTTTGTGGCTGTGTCTAGGTTCGTTTTTTGGGGGTTTGGGGATTTTTTATTCATGTATATTTTTTGTGATCTTATTTCCTTTGATCAGATAGAAGAGTAGAGATATGACAGGAAGTGACCTTGGGCTGGAAGTCAAACCCATGTTCATGCCCCAGACAACCGTGCCACAGTGCCTCATTTTTGATGTTTTTGGCCTTTAATCACCTTTAACTATCTACCCCTCTGCCTCTCCACCAGCATCGAGCAGAGTTTGAGGGAGCTCCAAGCCAAGATGGGTGAGCACCTGGGCAGTGAGAGACCTTCCAGCCCCACTGAGAT
>PYXC01000412.1:272500-277500 GCA_015244755.2 Tenualosa ilisha | reverse complement strand
AAGCCTCATTATGCAGGCTCTCTGTGCACAATGTCAGCAATAGCAGAGACTGGTCTCTGTATTGTTAAGTTAGTAGAGCATCCGCTGATGTCCGTTTAAGATGAAGAAGTGCAGTATGTTTCTAGATTATGTTTTACTAAGTTTTCTAAAATTAAGAGGATTGAATCTCAGTTCAGGCCACTTTGTCTTCTGCAAGCAAACATTAACAGGTTCTCTGTTTCTGTTTGTGTGTGTGTGTGTGTCTGTGTCTGTGTCTGTGTCTGTGTCTGTGTCTGTAGTTCCTCAGGAGCCTGTGCGTAAGGTGCGTAACTTCTGCCTGACGTGGCACCAGCTGGGCTGCCTGTCTCGTCTGGCGGCCACTCTGTTGGGGCTGGAGCAGAGGGTGGAGGAGCTGGCCACTGACGTGGGCTTCCTCTGCTGCCCAGGGGGCGAGGCGTGCGGACACAAAGGTACTGCTATTCTCTCAGGCCCTGTCCTTCTCTGTCTGTCCGTCCATCTGTCTGTCTGTCTGTCTGTCTGTCTGTCTGTATTTATGGTTGTTTGTCCCTTTGTCTGTCTGTCTGTCTGTATGTATGTATGTATGTATGCATGTATGTACAGACAGACAGTACATCTATATTTATGGTTGTCTGTCTGTCTGTCTATCTGTGTATGTCTGCACATCAGTATATATTCTTGTCTGTCTCTGTCCGTCTGTCTGTAAGTACGTCTGCACATCTGTATTAATGGTTGTCTGTCTATCTATCTGTATGTCTGCACATCAGTATTTATGGTTGTCTGTCTGTCTGTTTGTCATCTGCACATCTGTATTTATGGTTGTCTGTCAGTCCATCTGCCTTTGCCTCTCTGTCTATTTGTCTGTCGCTTTCTCTCTTTCTGTTTTCTCTCTCTCTCTCTCCCTATTCCTCCCTTTTCTCTTTTTCTGTCTGGTCTCAAACTGTCTCATTCTCACTGACGCAGTTCTCACTTAAATTGATTTAAAAAGCTTATGCCCACATTCCAACTATGCCAGCTTGCTTGACACACACACACACACACACGCACACACACAAACTAATACACACAAGAACATGAACATGAACAGTAGTCTGTAGACAAGCTCAGTAAAATATAAAAGGCATATAAAACCATAAGCTCGTGAAAATCTATATGGAGATGTTGGGCCGGTTTTTCCCTCAACCAGATACTTCACCTCTCAGTTTTTCATTTGTCTGAAACGCAATCCCACCTTCTCGCTCCGCAACCCCTGCTGATGGTTTACGGTCGCCTGTCTGTGAGGTGCAGCTGAGAGAGCGCGGGGAGCGTTTCTTTTCCAACGCAGCCTTTTTCCTACCCGCCCACGGAAAAAAAAAATATATATATCTGATACCCTTTTCCAGTGGAACCGGCGACCCTTCCAGACAGCCCCATCATCACCTGCAGCTGGAGGAACTACGGCCGCTGGGGAGAATAATGGCCCCGACCCCGACCTCGAGCGAGCGAGTGTATGAGCACACGAGTGTGCACTAGAGTGCACGGGATAGTTCTCACATTCAGACCTTCTGTTAAGCTTCAGGACCCAGCATCATCATCATCATCATCATCATCATCCCCCCAAACCTTCCCACGCTCCCCTTTAAGTCTGGAAAGTTCTCAGGTCATGGCACAGAACACAAAATTCAGACGAGCTGAAGTCATAGGGGCTTGGGTTTCTTGTCAAATGGTGGCATATTTTATTCATATTTTATTAGCCAGTATTTCTGTTGATATCCAGCCCCCATGACCTGCCTTAAGAGGTCTTCATCAGATCAGGTTTGTGGCTTGTGGAAACAGTCAAGGTTCTTAAACTGGTTTTGTAAAATCAGACTCAGACTTAGACTCACAATATAGACAAGTGAGTCTGGCCATGTGGATATTGCTAATACTTTAGCTTTATTGTAGTTACTGAATTTCGCTGACTCTTTCCATGTGTTTGGAAGGATGCAGTCATTATGCATGGTGTCATGTTTCTTCGTAGTGAGGAATTTATCAAATTATGTTGTGTAAACTCTCATTTCTTTCTTTCTTTCTTTCCTTCTTTCTTTCTCTCTCTCTCTCTCTCTCTGTGTCCCATAGAGGGTGGGATGGCTGAGAGCGAGTGGTGCGTGTAGTAATTTCTATAAAGGTTACATTAAAAAACAAGACATGCAGAAAGGCTCGATTTACAGAGAAGTAAACAGCCTTTAAAGGGCACTTATCCAAATCATTAATTCAGGCAATCAAATGACTTAATTACCAGAAATTCATCAGATGAGCTTAAAGGTCAAAGAGTGACACGCTGGCGGTTCTGTGCCTGCCAGGCTGCCAGGCTGCCGGGGCTCTTGTTAGGTCTAAATTGCCTCACCCAGGGTCTCGCACGCCCCGCCACTGATTAGAAAAATGCAGTCTCCACACACACACACACACACACACATACACTTTTAATTTGTTCCTCCCAAACAGACACACTTACACACACACTACACACACACACACACATATATACATACACACACAGAGTCACAGACACATCAGGAGAATCAGACACACACACACACACACACACGTTTACATATGCACACACTTATAAAGACATCATAGCCTCCCCCTCAACCTCCTAAAAGGATTACTCGCAATATGCCCAAACATCCGTATCTGGGGTTCAAATCAACTCCAAGCCTCCAGATATAGAGCAGTCATGATGCTGTTGCTGCTGCTGCTGCTGCTGCGGCTGCTCCCGGTGCTCCAGCTGTTCTCTCGCTGCAGTGATGCAGGGCGCAGTAATTGCGCGCTTGTGTGGCCGCGTGCACTCCCATCTCTGCCATCACCCGGGCTGCAGGTCACTGCGAGTTGACAGGGTTGATACAGAGGACAGCAGCGTGAGATGATGAGAGATGATGAGTGTGTATGTGTGTATATGTATGTGTGTGTATGTGTGTGTGTGTGTGAGAATATGTGTTTTAGCCTCAGGTTTAAGCAGCCGAGTCGACCCATCTCAGCATTTAGCTCATATCCAACCACGTGCTCGCTGTCAGAGCGGAGCGAAGAACCCCAGTGCTGGTGAGACTGGTGGTGTTTTTCTTACTGAACCCAGAATTCACAGGAGGGGGGCTGTTTAATGAATGGTAATTAGGTCGTGCGCACTCCAATAAGGGATATGTCATACTTTTACATAATGAGGAAGTGAAATTTTTTTTTTCCTCCTGAAAATTAACTGTTTAACTTTGACTCCATATTTTTGTTCATGAACTTAGGGAACCCAAAGAGATCTAAAGAGGACCTTGAGACAGGTCCAGGAGAGGGAATCAGCGCCGGCATGCCAGACGTGATGCTGAACTCTCCAGAGGTGAGCAGGCCCCCAATTCAACCCCACAGCCAGAGGTGGAAGTTAAAGTCTGAAAGTGAAAGTCCTGACATCTGTTTCTGTTCAACCTGTGGACTTAACACAGGTGATCTCACTAATTAGCTCGTCTACCTGGCTGAAGAGGTGTGCTCGTTAGAAATCAGCTGGTTTATATGAATGGCTGGAACAAATACAGATAGGGATATATTAATTAGAACATGGAGGAAAATTTATTTCGATAATTCAGTTCAAAAAGTGAAATTGTCTAAGTCTGCTTTTAGGCTTCAGGACTTTAACTTTCTGAAGCTGCCTTCTCTCTCTGCCCATAGATATATTTGTAGTTTTCCCTCCTCTTAGCCTTATTCCTTTCTGCTGCCTTTAAAACAAAAACTACAAACATGGCTACCTGTCTCTGCGGACTACTTCTTCCTCCCTAGGCGGTGTCCCTGGAGTTCGAGTGGCGGGGGGCGTTTGCGGAACTGGTGCCCCAGATGGCCCACTGCGTGAAGGTGCTGCTGGAAGACGTGTGTGCCAGGGGCCTGCAGCAGGAGGAGTTGGCGCGTGCCAGCTCGCCTGTCCTGGTGCTGGGCACCGTGCCACGGAATAAGGGCATCGGCCTCACCTGTGCGGAGCGCGAGTGCCCCAAGATGATCGCCAAGGCAAGCTGCTCCCGTCACTCAAACTCTTTTTCCTCTTCACACACACACATACACTTCACACACAGGGGGGAAAAAAGAGAATCTCTGCGGTAGACAATTATCAAGTACGCATTTTTAAAAAAGGATGGAAAGGGTCACAAAAGGTCACAAAAGGAATGGTTGCCATGGAAATGTGTGCTGTTTTCGCTACTGCACTGCCTTTCAGCTTTTGCCAGATCTATGGACATGACTATCAGGAAGTTAATGCTGTTGAGCAAACGCATTGTCCGCTGGGTGGTCTGTCTGGTCAACAAAACAACAAAGTTCTGCATGCGGAAAAAAACAAACAAACAAACAAAAAACATTTGAATTGAATGTTTCCGTAGAAGGCTTTCGTCCGTGTGTGGACCTTGGGTGGGCCTTGAGCTGGTCTTTTGGTCTGTTTGTGCTTTTGTGTGTGTGTGTGTGTGTGTGGTGTGTGTGTGTGTGTGTGTGTGTGTCTGTTGACAGAGAGAGTGAATGCGAGTGTGTGTCACTGTGTGCGATGGCAAAGCTGTCTGCTGGCAGCTGGGCAGGCCATCAGTTGTTTTGGGCCATCGCTGTCCTTTGAGATGAAAACCCTTCACTCACTGTTGTAGAGTGAGTGAATGAGGGAGAGAGAGAGAAAGAGAGAGAGAGAGTGGAGGAAGGGAGAAATGGAGGAAGAGAGACTAGAGAGAGAGAGAGAGGGAGTGAATGAGAGAAAGCTAAAAGCGAAAGAGAGGGATAATCAGAGAGAGACGGGAAGCTAGAAAAAACAGAGACACTTCAAAAAGCCGGTGGCCGGCGGCCGGTGGGTTGGGTGGCCTCTGAGTCTGTCCCAGCGGCAGGCAGAGAGGCCACGGGTGATTGAGCTTTAGCGGAAAAGGATTGCCGCCACCAGCGTGCTTTTGACTTTTGGAGCCGCGCCACTTCAGGAGCGCTCTGATAGTCCTGCTTTGTACATGTGGTGAACATGATTCTGTGTACGTGTGTGTGTGTGT
>PYXC01000412.1:257500-267500 GCA_015244755.2 Tenualosa ilisha | reverse complement strand
CTACAGTACAATACAAATTTAATTAAAGCCATATGTTGTGTAAAATCATTTACCTGGAATGAAACACTGCTGCTAACAAAATTAGCTCTGGGGAATGTAGTCTAGACAGAAGATGGGACCTCAGTGGGACCTTTCTTGTAGAATAAATCATTGACCATTTTCTTCCAGTGCTTTGGGTATGCAAAGCATACAAATCCCATCAAATTCTAAGTGAGGTCCTTGATATTAAACATGCTCATCTTTTTGATCACAGAGGCACTTCATTTAAGATATTCCACAACCATTTTGTTTCGTCTCATTGGATGTATGCCAACTGCTCGTGAGAGAGTTGAACTCTGGCTTGTAGTAATGGCTGGGGTCTTGACTTTATTTGTTACCACTGGTTTGTAGAGGCACTCTTGGGAATTTTCAACAAGGTGCTGCAGTTTGACTGTGTCACGGGATTGGTTTGTTTATGGCGGAGTTGTGTATCGCCTTCGGTTTGTGGTTGAACACTTGTGAGGCTCGAAAGGCACTCGACAAAACGACGTGTAATTGTACCAAGGTGCTTGGCAATGCATATCAATGTGTTGTGTCCAGGTGAGGGACGATGAGGTGTCCACTCCTCTTCTCTGGAGAGCGTTTGATCGTTCTTCTCTCTTTGGGTTTGTTCTCACTCGAGTTTGTGCTGAAGAGACTTCTAGCTGATGGAGTGGAGGGGGACTCATTCACCTACGGTCAATAAAAACAGGAGTCAGGCCTTTTGACTTTCATATACCCTGTTCAGATTGTTTTTTTGTTTTTTTCTTGAAAATTCCTCTCTCAAGGATCACGTTGACTGGTTTCCTAGCTGCAGTAATTCCAGAATCACGCCGCAAATTCACACTACAGTTGAATTTGCAGTGCCATTCAATCCAGTAGAGATCATTTGGATGTGTTGGCTTAGAGCCTCGTCCCTTCTAGACTTATAGACGCCCTCTCACCATGTGCCTACGGTCTGCTAAATTCCTCAGATCAGATTGGATGAGCCCTGTGAAAGAAGAGGGCGTTTATGTTATGGGGGTTTCTACCCCTTGCTATTGTGATGATAAGGCAGCTCACAGGACTTCTGGAACTCTTTTACAGTTTGGGTTCTTGTCGTTCTCTCTCTCTGCTTCTTTCTCTCTTCTTTTCTCTGTGTGTGTGTGTGTGTGTGCGTGTGCGTGTGTGTTGTGCGTGCGTGTGTGTTTGTGTGTGCGTGTGCATGCTGCGTACGTGCTTGCGTGTGTGTATGACTGAGAGTGTATGAGTGAAAACACACACACACACACACACACACACACACACACACACACACACACACACACACAACACACCTTTGTCTGTCTGTCTTTCTCTCACCCAACCACCCAGACAAAGAGTTTACACAGAACCTCACAAGTCATTTCCAGCCTACGCTCAGTTAAAAGCTGTTCAGATTTTCACGTCGTGGTGTCATGAATGATGGAAATGTCCAGCAAGGGGAACTCAGCGTGTCTCAAGGAAATGAAGATGTAACCTGCATGTGTATGAAGAGAATGTCGTCTCGTTTTTTAAGAGAAACTTGCAGGATTTATGGTTTGTCCGGCACAAGGTTTTTCTGCAGAGCCCGGGGAGATGGCAAACCCATTGCCAGAAATACTAAAATTCCGTAATTGGATTGTAAAGAATATGTGAGGCTGTGTGAGTCAAGGCTGACGGAGCCCTTCGCATTTGTAGGAGGTGTGTGTGTGTGTGTGTGTGTGTGTGTGTGTGTGTGTGTGTGGTGTGTGTGTGTGTGTGTGTGTGTGTGTGTGTGTGTGTCGTGCGTGCATGTGTGCGCGTTTGTTGGAAAACAGATGTTCACCCTCGGATAGCCAAAGGCCAGAGAGGAGGGGAGATGGAGAGATAGATTGAGAAGGAGAGAGAGAGAAAGAGGGAAAGAGAGAGTGAAAGAGAGAGACAGGGACACACAGGCAATTGTTCTGAGAACATGTGTGGTCTTGTGTCAGTAGAGAGGGATTTAAACAAGACAAGATGGAGTGATACAGAGGAACAGAGAGAGAGAGATAGACAGGGAGTGGGAGTGAGAGAAGGAAAGAAAGAGAGGGGAGAGTGGGAAAGAGGGATATAAAAAAAAGTGGAGGAGAAGTGTTCTCACAGGTGATTATCTGCAGGCAGTATCTCTGGTCGAGAGAGTGAAGCTGCGGTTAGATGAGCCTCTCGGCTAGCCTAGCCAAGATGGATTCCCCATCTCCTGACTTCCCTGCCAAGCCTATCAGTGCTCCTTAAGCCATAATCAAGGCCCAGGCCAGCCTTTATCCACTCATGGCTGTCTCCGGTAACACTTCAGCTATAGTCTATAGAAGCAAGGCCCTTCGTCACCCCTCTTGGTTTCCGGTAGTTTCTTTGTCCAGTATTATTGAGAAACTATGGGACGTGTGTTGAAAATGACATTAATTACCATAGGAATGGATTTTCTTCTGTAAATGGATTGTCCTGAGTCAGTCAATCCTTAGCTCTGTTGTTTAAGGCTGCTGAGTGCTGTCGGTAGGAATGAGAATGAGGATATTTGGTGCAGACCTAATTAGCAAAAAGACAGCTATTCTGTCTACGTTGTACCAAATTTTCTTGTTCTTATTTCTACTGACAGCACTCGGCAACCTCAAAAAACAAGGGCTATGGGGTTGATTGACTCTGGTATATTGCTTTAATACTCTCCATTTATCTGCAGATCACAGTAGGCTCAGTCAAACTGCAGTCTAGGACCCTTGGATAGGATGCAGTCCTCTGGTTTGAGCTTCTCATGGGTTCTTCCCTCTCTCTCGCCCAGGCCTTCATCACTGCTCCCCACCCAGAAGTGCCTGGATCTGAGCACCTCTCTGCAGGACCAGCTGACCAGTTACTGCCTGGGCGTCTGTGCCTCCAGCCTCCTGCTGGATGCCGAGAGCCACTACTGGGCCGACCCCAAGCCTTTCTACGAGGTAGGGATCAGTAGTTCCTCTTTCTTTCTATGAGGTAGGAATCAGTGGTTCCTCTTTGTTTCTATGAGGTAGGAATCAGTGGTTCCTCTTTGTTTCTATGAGGTAGGAATCAGTGGTTCCTCTTTGTTTCTATGAGGTAGGAATCAGTGGTTCCTCTTTGTTTCTATGAGGTAGGAATCAGTGGTTCCTCTTTCTTTCTATGAGGTAGGAATCAGTAGTTCCTCTTTCTTTCTATGAGGTAGGAATCAGTAGTTCCTCTTTCTTTCTATGAGGTAGGAATCAGTGGTTCCTCTTTGTTTCCACCACAACCACCCCCTGCCCCATAGGGACTGATTCAATATCAGTGCACCTCTGGTCATGTTGGACTGCATCTTTAAGTAGAAGAACAACAAGAAAGAAAACAGACACACAAACAGTGACAATAACAAGAGCAAACAGTCATGGAGGTGTGTTGGGCAAGCAAGAGAGAGAAAGAGAGAAAGAAAGAAAGAAAGAAAAATAGGGAGTAGAACAAAACAGTGACAACAACAAGAGCAAGCGGTCATGGAAGTGTGTTGGGCAAGAAAGAAAGAAAGGAAGAAAAATAGAGAGCAAAACACAAACAGCGACAACAACAAGCATGTGGTCATAGAGGTGTGTTGGGCAAGAAAGAAAGAGAGAAAGAAGGAAAGAAAGAAAGGAAGGAAACTAGAAATAAAAGTAGGGAGCAGAACACAAACAGCGACAACAACAAGAGCAGGCGGTCATGGAGGTGGGTGCTATTGGGGGTGCTGTAGAAGAGGCGGTGATGGAGGTGGGTGCTGTTGGGGGTGCTGTAGAAGAGGCGGTGATGGAGGTGGGTGCTGTTGGGGGAGCTGTAGAAGAGGCGGTGATGGAGGTGGGTGCTGTTGGGGGAGCTGTAGAAGAGCCGGTGATGGAGGTGGGTGCTGTTGGGGGTGCTGTAGAAGAGGCGGTGATGGAGGTGGGTGCTGTTGGGGGTGCTGTAGAAGAGGCGGTGATGGAGGTGGGTGCTGTTGGGGGTGCTGGAGAAGAGGCGGTGATGGAGGTGGGTGCTGTTGGGGGTGCTGTAGAAGAGGCGGTGATGGAGGTGGGTGCTGTTGGGGGTGCTGTAGAAGAGGCGGTGATGGAGGTGGGTGCTGTTGGGGGAGCTGTAGAAGAGGCGGTGGAGGTTGGTTGTGTTGGGGCAGCCTCTGGGCTCTCACACTGGAGGAGTTGGAGTTAGCACAGCTCATGCATATGCAGCAAGCCACAGCAGATTTCCCTTAGCACTCAGATGTGGGTAGGCCGCAGAGGACAACACACACACACACACACACACACACACACACACACACACACACACAAATACACAGACAACACATGGTCTAACACACACTGATGTGTACACGCTCACATTAGCAAAGAGACAGCTAAACACACACAGACACAAACTCTTCTAAACTCCATGATCTGTGCTCCCACGGGTATAGTTGCTTGTTGCTTTTTGTAGTTCACACACACACACACACACACACACACACACACACACACACCGACATGCACACAGAAAGCCACACAAGCTTTTTGTTGTACCCTCTGGGCCTGTGAATTGAGCTCTCATCTGTAGAGAGCGATCCAGTGCATGGCGGGCCGCAGCAGCAGTGTGTGTGTGTGTGCGTGTATGTGTGCTTGTGTGTGTGTGTGTGTGTGTGTGTGTATGTGTATGTTTGTGTTGGAGTGTGTGTGTGTTGGTGGGTGGGTGGGTCGGGGGGCTGTTTGTGGGTGAGTGTGTCTGTGTGCTCCGGGGTGTGTTTCTCGAGTGCGGCCTTTTGTTTTCCTTTCTGCCTCATCAACATCTCCACCCTCCTCCTCCTCCACCATCCCCCCCCCCCCACCCCCCCCCTGTCTCCACGTGTCTCGCTCGGCCGTTTCATGAGGCCTCCGAGCCCCATCTGCGTTACCTACACCAGCCCCGCTGTCTAAGAGGAGAAGCCCAGCTTAATGCACCACAGACTGCGCTGCCTCATGTCCTTAAACACACTCAGACCTAGACATACACACGTTTCCACACACTAGTACACACACACACACACACACACACACACACTTGTATAGATGCATAGCTACATACATGAAAAATAGGGTATTTAAGCACATTGTAGAAGTGCAAAGATCGTAAACACACATAAACACAACTTTCACGTGTGCACAATACACCGTCATTTCTGCAGACACAGCAATGTACTTACACACACACACACACACACACACACACACATACACACACACGCCTGCACACGCACACACACATACACACACAGACTAACAGATGCGCGATACGCTCACACATGCATGCATACGCAGACACATAGTACAAATGCACACATGCACACACACACACACACACACACACACACACACACACACATTTTCCTTCTTTGCTCCAAGCCCGGTGGGGTCAGACAGGCCTGCTGTGTGCAGGTGTGTGGCTGGCTGTGTTCGTCTGGGCCTTCACTGACCCTTTCCCTCTGCCCCTGACCCCTTCTCCTCCTCCCCTTCTCTCCTTCCTTCGCTCCCGCCCTCCTTTCCTCCCTCCCTTCTTCCTCTTCTCCTTCTCTTCCTCCCTCTCTCCGTCACACGTGCGGCTTTCTCCTGTTCGCCTGCCAGACAACCTGGAACTCCAGAGGCTATGTTCCGACCCCCCCCCCCCCCGCCAACCCCGGACGTTTGGGTCACGCTTCAGTGTAAATGCATTGCCTTTGCTGTAGTATGTCTCGTGTGTGTGTGCATGTGTGTGCGCGCATGTCTGTGTGTGTGTGTCTGTCAGTGTGCGTGTATGATTGTGCATGGGTGTGTGTGTGTGTGTGTGTGTGTGTTTGTGTGTGTACCTGTATGTGTTTGCCGCTGTATGTGTGAGACGATGCATGTGTCTGCACTTATGTGTGTGTGTGTGTGTGTGTGTGCGTGTGTGTGTGTTTGATGGTTAATGACTGTCTCTTGTCTGTGTATCCTGGTCTGTTTTGCATGGGTTGGGCTCCTGGAGAGTCCAGTGGCCAGGGATCATTACGCCACAGTGTGCTCTGGCCCTGCTAATAATCCCTCTGCAGTCACACCATGAACTTCACTGCCATTTCCTCTCTGCCTGAAAGCAATTAGATTCACAGGAAACCAGGCTCAACTCGCTCAAGAATCTCCAGCAGTCCTCACTCTCTTGCTCACACACTCGTTCTCTCGCTCTCTCTGTGTATTCTTTCACTCTCTTGAGCTCTTGAGTGGTGCTTCATTCTTTCTTTTTTTTTTTTTTTAATCTTTCTTTTTTTCTTTGTTCCTATCCTGCTTTTGTCTTTTTATCTCTCTGTGTCTCTCGCTCACCTAGCTGAAGTCTTCCCTACCGGATAATATTCTCTGTCGCCCCCCTCTAATGCGTTGCCCTGACCCTTTGCAAAATTCATTCATGTTCCTGTCATCTCCTGGCTTGTGAATGTGTGTGTGTGTGTGTGTGCGTCTGTGTGAGAGAGAGAGAGGTCATTTGTATGTGCACGTGTGTGTGTGTGTGTGTCTGTGTGTGTCTGTGTGTGTGAGAGAGAGAGAGAGAGAGAAAGAGAGGTCATTTGTGTCTGCACGTGTGTGTGTGTGTGTGTGTGTGTGTGTGTGTGTGTGTGTGTGTGTGTGTGTGTGTGTGTGTGTGTGTGTGTGTGGTTTTGTGTGTGTGTGCGTGTGTGTGCATGCTTTGGCCTGACTCTGTGAAGCACTGTGATGGCTTCTCCAGAGCAGACGTTGAAAGAAGTTCTGGATGTCGGATCCTCCATAGGGAACAGGAGGAGGCCAGGTGCTGCATGCCAGTTGTGTGACCCTGAGTGCTACACACACACACACACACACACACACACACACACACACATCTACACTCTCTCTCTCTCTCTCTCACACACACACACACACACACACACACACACACACACACACACACCACCTGTCCACTGTCTGATTGCTTTGTCTGCAGTCTTCCCCCTCTCTGCAGTCTTGGGATTATTTCTTTTTTTTTTAATAAATAAAGGAGTCGACAGACGTATAGATTGATTGCTTGACCGGACGACTTGTAGACTGATGTATGACATTGAACTATCAATAAATACAAATAAAGAGGTAAACATTCTTGTCCTGTGGGAGAAGCAAGAGGGATAGAATAAGATTCCAGAAAAATAAATATCACCTCACTGCCAAGTACATAATCTTACTTTATCCTGAATGCTACTGGGGTAAGGCTGCTTAAAAACACTGCTGAGTTTATCTGCTGCAACAGGAGGTTTTTCTTTACGGTTCATCAATTTAAAATGATCCCCATTCCCTCCCCTGCCTCCAACTCCTCCTTTCCTCTCCACCTCCTCTCCTCCTCTCAGGATGAGCGCTGCTCTTTCTCCATCCAGATGTGGCACTACTTCCTGGCAGGCGTGCGGAGCGACCTGTGGGGGTCGCTGCCGCCCGACCTGGCCCGTCGGCTCCTGGCCCAGGTGCTGTGCGGGAGCCTGCAGCTGCTGGTGCAAAGGTACTCCCGCGCCCGACCCTCCTACCGCAGGGTCCAGCAGGTCAGGTAATGAACGACAGCAACAAGACACCCCCCCCCCCCATCTACACACACACACACACACACACACACGCACGCAGCTCTCATCTTTAAGCCTTTTTATTCCGGGTCTTTATCCAGCCTCCAACACAAGGCTTCTCAGGGTCTTCTCAATGTGATCCAGTCATGTCAAGCGTGAATGTATCCTAAGCTCAAATCTGTATAGGATTTAATTAACTGTTAGTATAGACTTCTCATGACCTTGACCTTTGACCTGATGTTAAGGTCAACAGACTGGTGGTGTTACTTGTGACTTGTTACTTGTGTTACCTGAGTGATTTCTGATTGGACTCAGGGGCTCAGTTATGTCACGAAGGGTCTGTGGTGGGACTGCTGTTGGTTTAGAACACTGGTGCTCTAGTGCCCGTAACACACACACACACACACACACACACACACACACACACACACACACACACACACAGCTGAACAGGCAGTCTTTTGTCCACACACACGTGTGCCCCACTGTATGACTGGCTGGCAACCGGCCCGGCCCGGCCTCCTCTCCTCCTCCTCTCCTCTCATCTCCTCTCCTCCTCTCCTCTCTTCTCCTCCTCCTCTCCTCTCCTCTTCTCTTCTCTCCTCTCCTCTCCTCCTCTTCTCCACCACTGCCTGCCCACTGAGTGCTAGAGGGACTCAGTCTGGAGATCACCAGGGTCTCAGTGCTCTGCATTAACACATACTTAAAGAGTTTAAACATGCCACCCTGTCCAACCGCTCACCACTGACAAAAGACAGACTCGCTTGCTCTCGTTCTCTGTGTGTGTGTGTGTGTGTGTCTGTGTGTCTGTGTGTGTGTGTGTTTGTTTGTCTCAGACTGTGTGTGCGAGTTTGCCTGAGTGTGTGCCAGCATGCATTTTTGCATGTGTTTTTGCGTTTAGCCCAACTGGCTTTCGTTTCCTGAGATGTGCTTTTCCTACAAGGACAGCCAGCCACGGGACTGCTTATGGGAGTAATATTGTGTGTGTGTGTGTGTGTGTGTGTGTGTGTGTGTGTGTGTGTGTGTGTGTGTGTGTGTGTGTGTGTGTCGGGCCTTGCCTCTGTGTCTGCCAAGCAGATGAGCTCCTTGCTTCAGTTCCCTCTTCAGTCATCAGTGCAGGCTTTAGACATTAGCCAGACAAATAGCGACGTGCCCAAACGCAGCCTTTGAAGAGGCCCTGCTTCTTTTTAAAGTGACCTTGTCCCACAGTAACAGGAGGAGGGAATTACCTTCCCACTCCTCCTCCTCCTCTTCCTCCTTCTGCTCTTCCTCCCTCTTAGTCTATGGTTAGGATAAAGCCATAACTGATTCATCGATACATCGATTGGGATGGAATTCCTGATAATTCAACTGTTTTCATTGTTAATTTTTGATATATCAAAAATAACCATTATACGGCCATAATAGGAAAAAAAAGTCCAACATTTTGTCCCCCGTCTCACTAGAGCAAGACCACCCACTTTCTAGACGCAATTTTCCGTGTAGCCCACACCGGGGGGACCGCTGTGGTTATACAGTACAGAAATTACTTTCATTTGTTTGTCAGTGTTTTTGTTCAGCGCTCTTACCACCCCACACTTACAGCAAATTCCTAACGAATGCTGATAATTATGATGCAGAGTGATATTCCTGTGTGATATTCCATTTCAATCCAGTCTCAGTTTCCTGTTCTTTTGTTATACCAAATTTCATTGCTCTTTTTCCTACTGATAGCATTTGGCGACGTTGAGCAACAGGACTTTAGGTTAAAATATGTTGGAATATATCTTTAAATTCCAACCCTAGTCTATTGTGAGTGTCAGTAGGACTCCATCTGGTTAGACTCTCACCCTCCCATCTTCACCCCCCCCACGGCCCACTCCTGTTCCGTCTCTCCCCACCCAGGTCGGACATCACAGCCATTCTGCTGTATGTGCAGCAGCTTCTCTGGAGCGTGTGTGAGGGGCTCGGTGAACTGTTGGCGTCCGACGGCTGCAGGGGCATGCCATCGCCTTGGTGGTCGTCATCCTCGCCCCCGCGGTCCTCGGCGGCGGCGGACTGGGTCGAGGCGATCCACGGGCTGTGCATGCAGCTGCTCAGTGTGCTGGTGGTTGTCACGGCTCCTCTCCCTGAGCTTTATGGGTAACGTAGTTTTATTCTGTCCCCTACGTTCACATTGTGTGGCAAGTTTCATCGCAGTTTAGACTGCACATTTCACACACAGACACACACACGCACACACACACATGCACACACATGCACGCGCACACACACACACACATTCATGACTCATTTCTTTGCATTTTGGGTGTTTCCTAGGACCTTTCAAGATGGTCCTGCGCCTGAGGGAGTACCACCAGCAGGCGCAGAGGATGAGGCTGCATCTCAAGCAGACGTTGGTTCACCCTCTGCCCCAGAGGGGGAGGGTGTCACCGCCCCATCTGCCCAAGGTGAGACTGCTGCCTCAGTCGAGGGAGA
>PYXC01000412.1:242500-252500 GCA_015244755.2 Tenualosa ilisha | reverse complement strand
CACCCTGTACATTGCATAATACTACAGTATATAAATTGATATAGACAAGTTGTTCTGGCTGGACAACGTTTTTGTTTGGGTTCTGCATAGCTTCCTGTGATGGTCAAGCAAGTCTTAAGCACCTTTTTTTATTTGATAAAGCGTTAAAACCCGGAAAGTGTGTAGTCATCGTCATATAAGGCTTATCAACCAAAAAGAAAAATAACAGACAACAGCAAACGGTTAAGAAGGGAAAGGGTAGGTTAATATTTTTATACTTTTTTATAAGCCTTTTTGTTCTGATCGTTTATGATGAGATTCAATGGTTAAGATTAAAAAAAAACGAAAGCCATTGTGTAGGTGGGGGGCTGCTACCACAACAACCAAACATTCTCGGAACAGAGGCATTCGTCAAAATTTGAATCAAAGCCATATTATTTTATCACAAAAGATCAGAAAAAGCGGCTTGAAGTGTAAAACGCAAACTTGTCCTTTAATTATTCGCAATGTAAAGAAGTGATTACTGTTAGCATTGTGGTCTGTGTGTATCGTAATTGCAGCGTCTGACCACCAAGGCTAAAAAAAAAAAAAAAAAAAAAAAAAAAAAACTGCTTTCAAAGCACCGCAATGAGCATCTCATGAATCAGAAAGTCATAATTAAACCCTCAGCTGTCTCTGCTCGCTTGTTTACTTACATTTCCATTTTTCATACGTTCCCACGAACAAACAACAACAACATCCACTCCCGACCAACAACAACATCATCATCAGCAACAAAAAAGGCCCGACATGAATCTTTGCTGTTGAACTAATGGTAGTACATTGATTTTGGCATCGCGGAACAGAGGCTGCAATTATACCCTGACACTTCCTGTTTGGAGAGGCCTTTGATTCGGGAGGTTTTTAATCGGAGCTCCTGTGGAGAGGGGGGCCTGTTTGGTGTGTGTGCGTGTCTGTCTGTGTGTGTGTGTGTGAAAGAGAGAGAGACTTTATTACATGCAAGGGGTAATTACTGCAGAATAAATTACGTCAATGAGTGGGGAGGGTGGGTAAGGGGGATCGGGAGTTGGGAAGAGAGAGAGAGAGAGTGTGAAAGAGAGGTGGTGCTGGTGTGTGTGTGTGTGTGTGTGGAGGAGTTAAGCAGAGGAGTTTTCGGTTCTCAGTGAGTGAGCAGTGAGCGAGGGTAATTGGTGACCGACACCACCCCCACCCCCTCGCAGACAACAGGACTGCCACACCATTTTGAACCAACAGTAAAAATAAACAACCAATAAGTAAAATGAATCAATGAATAAATTAATAAAAGACATTTATGCTTGAAATTCTTTATTAGATTAGTTGTGGGCTAATATTTTTGTGGTGCCTGAAGAGACTGTTGAGCGTGTCAGGGATGTTTTCCGAGTGCTGTTGTTGTTGTTGTCACAGCTTGTTGATGAAATGAGTTCTGCCCTCACTCTGAAACTGTCACTCCAAAAGTGATTACGGCACTCTGGCGTGGTGTTTAATTGTGAAGGTTCTCCCGCAGAAATATGTCTCACTTTGAAAACGTGTAAAAATAGATGCTTAGACTTCATTAGTTGTGCATTGGCTCCCCTGTATCCAGCAAACCCAATTATGTGCAAATGTATGCTTTCCAGGGCACCAGAGCAAACATAATTTATACAGCCACGAAGCCTCTTCCATAGGATTTAATGACTAACTGTTCTCCAGTTTCACTGACACCTACCGTGAGTTACTTTCTTTAAATATATGGACTAACTTGCCTCCATCTCTGTCGCCTGGTTCTTCTTTGTGTGTGTGTGTGTGTGTGTGTGCGTGTGTGTGTCAGACTCAGGTGGGCCTGAGCCGGCTGTTCTGCGTTGCATCCGGGCCATGGTGTCGCGATCCACTGACGGCCTCCTGCGGCAGGTGCTCCAAATCGTGCAGGCCTCCGATGACTTGCCTGGATCGCTGCTGCAGCAGGACGCCCCAGAATGCCTCCTCAGTAAAATCCCCAAAGTGTGGAACTACATCCCCCATGATGCCAAGGGAAAAGACCCTATGAAGAGTAAGCACTGCATTTGTCACCCTCGTGATGTGTGATGCCACCGCCAGCACTTTAGTCTGTAGAATTAGGTGGTTTAATGATAGAATAGCATTTAAGTTATTTAGGCTTGTCGTCAGGTGATTGGATTTTGACATTTTGCATGATTAAGGTGTATGCCCTTGCATGAATGACAAGCAAGTCAAAACCAGTGATACCCAAACAACAAAAAATCTGAATAAAAAACCCAAACAAACCGAAAAACAAAAACAAAAACAATAAATGCTACTCCTAGTTGGACACTGGTTCCATAAATATGTGTTTAAGCTTAGAGCTCTCTCCATCTGAAAACTGAAAATTGTGAGTTTGAATCCTGGCTGCCACTGATGTGCCCTTGAGCAAGGCACTTAGCCCTAAGTCGCTCTAGGGGGAGATTGGCTCTGAAAATAATTGACAATTGACAGTGTCTGCTAAACGCGTAAATGTAAATGTAATGTGAACTTTCCATTCCTGTCTCTCCCTCACAGCGCCCGGTAAAACAGTGGCCATGCAGGCCCTTCCTTCATCTTCACCAGTTTGCCCTCCGCCGTGGCTTCTCTGCCTCTACCCATCCGTTTCCTCTTCATGGTGGCCGAGAAGCGTCTTCCGCAGCACACGCGCCAGCTCCGTCCGACAGGCCTGCTGGTCTGGGCCCTCTTGGGTCGCCTGTGCAGGAGGCTGGAGGACGGCGAGGCCTTGGAACGCCTGGCTGGCCGCTCGTCCCTGGAGCGTGCCGCCAAGGAGTGTCTGGCACTGCTGTCCGAGTGCCTGCAGGCCAGCGTGGGGCAGCAACAGCGAGGCGGTGTGCCCAAGCCTGCTGTCCACATGGTGCTGCAGGGCCTGGACGAGCGGCGACCCAAGTGGATCGCCATCCAACTGCACAAGGCCCGCAAACTCTGCTGCAAGAGGTCAGTACGGGGTCATGTGAGGGAGGGTCATCTGGGAATGAGTAGAATCTTTGGCTGATGATACACAAGGCAAAGTTTTGCGCAGTGTTGTTAGATAGTTGTCTTCAGGAGTATAATTGCTTGGGTACACTGGGTACATACTGACATTGTGCATCATTTTATCCTATGAAGCACTGTAATCACTGGTAGGCAACTTATAAACAAATGGACTATAATATATTTAATATTCTTTGTTTTTAAAAAATCCTCCAACCCCGCTTTCAAACTCAAATCCAAAACAATTTTCTGTCATTATTTGACAGACAATGAAGTTTTTTTTTTAATTTTAATTTTGAATCTACCATGATTATCCAGTCAGAACACACAGAACGTGTTATGTGGTTGCCTAGCAACATAAGTCAGAACGTTGCCCCATATGTTGTCTTCCTTTTTGGTGTGTTTGGGGATTTGTTTTTGTGATTGCACATAGAACATGTTGCATGAAGCAATGAATCATGGGATGTTGGTGGTCAAATGAGTCTCAGTCACAGATCAATCTGTCTGTCTGGACTGTGTGTGTCATTAAAGGTATGTGTAGGCGTAATATGAGTTAGACAAATGAGTTGGTAGCTGATCAAAGCAGATCAAATTGTGGATTAGAGACCTGGGTGATTTAGACAAATGAGTTGCATCACGCTAATCAAATGCATTATAAGATGTTGGTCAAAGAAATTAGATGAAGAAATTAGACTTCACAAATCAGTCAAACGAATTGTTTTGGTTTTCTGAAATTTATCTGGGACTGACTGTGATTAAATGCATAAGTAGGATCTTAAAAAATGAAAGATATTCAGTAGATCCCTTAAGGATCATAAGGGACTTGTGAAATGAATTAAATTGAGGAGGACACCTGAATGACATTGAGACATCCAGTAATTTTGAGGTCGAAATTGGAACGTGATTGGCAGTTACACCGAGTTGTGGGGCCCACGTCTTTGAGATGGACACATGTCACCCGTGACAAGCGCGAGACGGAATTTTCCCAACAATTCTCAGCGCACGGCTGATGAGGATGATGCGACAGTTGATTTATTGCTAAATGCCACATAAATCTTACTCAGAAAACCCTCCCCTGTCTCGACCGGTGATGGAGAGCATGGCGGTCTCTGATCTCATCCCCCCTCTTGCAAGAACTTTGAGCTGTTACATGTTGTTTTGCCATTAAGATAATTCTGTAAAATTGAAATATGGCCCATTTAAAAAGGCCAAAAGCAGAGTTCCTGGATGTTGACCCACTTTGTGTGTTTGTGTATGTGCGTATGCGTGTGTGTGTTTGTAAATGATGCCTGCTCTGTCGTTCTGAAGAAAAAGTGATCAGACTCGCAGACTCGGTGACCCCCGATGTCCAGTCTCGCCCCTCCTTTCCCAGCAACTCATTCCTCCAGCAGCGGGCGAAAGACATCCTTAAAATCCAAGGGGTCTATTTATCCTCATTAAAAAATGCCTCAACTTCATATTCAAAGACCCAAAGCGCAGTAGAGTAGATTAGTTTAAGTGGTCCTGGAAATGTTGTGGTTTTAGTGACAGGAAAGCAGGATTTAGTAAATAAAAGGCAAAGGATGAGGTGGATGGATTGTTGTAGGGGTGGGGTGTATGTCGGAGGGTGTGTGGGTGGGTGGGTGTGTGTGTGTGTGTGTTGGAGGGGGGTGTAAGGAAAGAGTGATTATGTATTGGCTGTCGGAGGCATTCTCTGAAATCATTACTATTCATTAAAATAACCTTCACTCTCAAGTGACGCCCAGGTTGTAAACAATCACTGAGTGTCTTGTTTCCACTGGATGGGTGCTTAGGCAAGTCCCCTGAAAAACACTCCCCCACAAGCACACACACACACACACACACACACACACACACACACACACAAACACACACAAGCCCCCATTTACATCCCTATTAAAACATACCTACACACACACACACACACAAATTCCATCACTCATCTACACACATACACATAGACATACACACACTCACAACACGACACAAAGACACTCCCACGCAGAAAGACACCCACCCCCCCAACCCCCACCTTGTCTTTGCAAAGTAATTTGTAGAGGGGAGAAGATGATTGTTGTGCATGCTGGTGACCCTGACTGAGGCAAGGGGGGAGGGGGGTGGTGGTGTGTGTGTGTGTGTGTGTGTGTGTGTGTGTGTGTGGTTGGTGGTGGGAATGCATGCACAGATGAAGATGAATGCAGTTATTCCTTGGCTGAGGTCTGCCTCTTTCAGGGCACATTCCCCCCTAATGACATGATTGATAGGCTGTCCCGCGCCCGGAGAGGACCTCATTAATCACACCACTGACTGAATCCAATCATCTGCTTCACCTGCCCACTGACGGACAGGAAAGGATACCGAGCAGGTGCTGACACTGGTGCACACGCGGCCAGGACCAGCAACCCCCCACCCCACCCCTCCCAACACACACACTCACAAACACACACACACACACACACACTCTTTCTTTCTCTCTCTTTCTTTCTTGTCTTCTCTTTCTCTCTCTCTCTCTCTCTCTTTTTCGCTCTCTCTCAATGTCAACCTGCTGCTAAAGGCAGCTTGACAGGCGACACTCTTTCTGTTGCTGGATAATTAAAAAAAAAAAAAAAAAAAGAAAGGGCGGGGGGGGGGGAGAAGGGAGGAGGAGGAAGAGGAAGGCAGTGGGGGACCTGCAGTGGCATTGGAGGATGTTGGGTGATGGTGGTGGTGTTTTGGGGGGAAACAATGACAGTAAGTCTGTCAGGTGGAATGTGTTCATTTTTCTAGCCTGACATGTGTCATGGTTGTAAAAAAAGAACATGTATATAAAATATAGTGTCAGAGGAAGGGCACAGGAAATGACTTTTAGGCTGTTCTGGGTTGGACCTTGGGGTTGTGATCCCCCCCCCCCTCCACTGTTTTATCACACACACACACACACACACACACACAAAAACACAAACAACACACATACACAGTGCACATACACTCGCAGAAACGCACACACACACACACAAAGACCCACAAACATACCTACACATACACACGTAGAAACGCACACACGCACACACACGCGGTTGCAGATAGACTCATCGTAAAAAAACATGATTGGAAGACGAGATAGCAGACTTGGATCAGTGCGGTTGAGCACGACGGCGAAACTTCATCAAAGCATGTTTTCTTTTTTACACTCCGTCTTTAATATTTCATTCTATGTTCTCTTAGCCGGCGCGCGCTATTGGCACTTCTACCGAGCACTTTGATAAAGAACTGCTTTTGTTCGCGGGCCCCAAAGAGACAGCGGGAGCAACTGGGATTGATTGAAAATTAATTTGGAAGTGAATTATTAAATAATAATAAAAAAGTGCAACGCTGTCTTGGAACTGCATGCAGCTAAGACTCGGCAAGCGAAAAATGAAAAGAGTTGGCGGAGGCGGGGCGGTTGGCTGATCAGGGTAAGGGGGGGGAAAAAAATAAAATTTGGAACGCTCAAACACTTTGTTCCCTTTGACTTACTGTAAGTAAACAAGGGATGGTGCCAGCGTTCACTCAGGCTTGTTTCCCCCCAAGGTGCGCTGCCTAAGCAGGGGGGGGTGGGGTGGGGTGGGGGGGTGGGGATCCCTGGAAGGTGGCACTGAAGGAGGAAGAAGAGGAGGAGGAGGAGGAAGAAGAGGACTCCGCACTAAGCCCCTCTCAAGGGCCTCCAGAGGCCGAGGAGGTGTGGTGGCGACCAACGCCTCCCTGAGTTGTCCTCGAGTTGCCCTCACTGTTGGGTGTCTCCTGGGGGGCAGTGGATGCACTGGCGCTCCCTTGTCGGTGGCGTTCTTTCATGCTAATGTAAATCTCTCTCTCTCTCTCCCTTTCATTCTCTCTCTCTCTCACTCCGCATCTCTTTCTTACCCTGTCACCCTTTCTCTCCGTCTTTCTCTTCCTCTCTCTCTCTCTCACTCTTCATCTCTTTCTTACCCTGTCGCCCTTTCTCTCCGTCTTTCTCTTCCACTCTCTCTCACTCACTCACTCACTCACTCACTCACTCACTCACTCACTCACTCTATCTCCCTCTCTTTGTATTTTTTCTCTTCCTCTCTTCCCTTCTCTTTCTCTCTCTCTCTCTCTGTAGTGTTTTTGAGCGGGCAGAGAGTGAGGGGTTGCAGGAAAGAGGTGGCATTGCGGCGTCTGCAGCCGGAGCGTCAGCAGCGGGAGCCGCGTCGGTGTCTTCGCCGTCGCTGTCGGTGGACGCCAGCGAGCTGAAGACGCATCTGACGGTGCTGGAGTTAAGCCACCGAGCAGGTGGCAGCCAGCACCTCCGGCACATTTACCACATCATCACCCTCAACGAGGTACACAACTGCTGCCTCTTAGCCAGCAATTAGACCCGAAGGCAGCCGGGTGGCCTCACACACCCGGTGTGTGTGTGTGTGGCGTGTGCGTGCTTGTTTGTGTGTGTGTGCGCGTTTACGTGTGTGTGTGATGTATGTGTGAGATGTAGTAGTCAGATATCACATAATGTCTTCATAAAACGAAAACTAGCACGTCCTCTCTTGTCCATATGTCCTTGTACGTGCATGTGTGCGTGTGCGTGCGTGTGCGTGTGTGTGTGTGCGTGTGTTTGTGTGTGTTTGTGGCTGTTTTTATCAGCTGTTAACAAACACAACCCCATTTGTAAAAAGTGAACTTCAACAAAACATTGACATCAAACCCCAAAATAACATTCCCCACACTTGTCTTTCTGGTAGGGCCCGTGTTCCGTTAGCGTTGGAGATTTGTGTAAGCTCTCACGCTTGACCTATTGCATCATTATCAAAGGGACATTACAGAGCGCTTGTCTAAAAAAAAAACAAGGTAAATTAAGACAGATGTAACTTTCCACTTTTTCCTTCATGTTATCCCATTTCGTTTAGTCTTCTGTGTCAGGGCTATACATATCCATGTCCTTTTCAAATGTCCCGTGTTTAATTTTCGACTTCTAATTGGGTCTGATTAATTTCTACAATTGTCAGTGCCAGCTCCACTGGAGGAGGAGAGGAGAGAGAGAGAGACGTGTCCATTGTGTCCAAAACTGTATAAATAGTGTCTGGAAATGAGAGAGAAGTACTAATTCTGCCTTTGAAGGCGGTCAGTGGCCCTGCTGAGAATTGGCCCAGGGCCGGACAGTTTTAATGAACACCCAAACATCTGTCCATACTTTACCTTTTCTGAAGGGATTAGATTCCTCTCTAGACTTCTCTCTTTCTTTCTTTTTTTTCTTTTTTCTTTCTCTCTCTCTCTTTCTTTTTTGCTCTCTGTTCTTGCTCTCTGCTCTCTGTCTAGTTTTCTCTTTTATAAAGTTTTCTCTCTAGTTTCTATGCTTTTACCTAGAAATAGTTTCCCAAAACTTTCCCCCCAGAGTTCCAGACTTTGCACAATGTCTGTTACCAGCACACCCCTTCTATCCCTGCACATGTTTGGGTACATGCTTTTCTGCCACAGCTAGACACCAGTGATACCAGCACTCCTGACACATGTAGAACTCCCCCCCAACACACACACACACACACACACACACACACACACACACACACAAACCATGTCTCCAAATCAGGCTTGCAAACTTAAAGGGATCAACTTGTATTTTACTGTCGTGGTTTGTAGTTAGATAACATTGAAGTGGTCTGAGCCTGATGAATGTTGAATGTTGAATGAAGAGTGAATCATTTCCCTCTCTCGGCTTCCAGAAGCTTCTCTGGCGTAGACTTCTGACTCCTCCTGAGTCTGGTGAAGACCCTCCGGAAGGTTCTGCGCTCTCTGTGACCTTCACCCTGCCGCAAGCAGCGACCTCTCACCCAGCATCACCTCCCTTCACCCCACTCACTCAGTTTGATCACTTTGGCTATGACAAGTTTGATCAGGTTTGTATTCCTACCATTTCTCTCCTTTTTTCACCCAAATTAGACCTCATTTGTACTTTTAGTCTGGTGGAATCCAAAAAGAAAAAAGCGCTGAGTGTAGCTTTGTCAGTGATCGTCTCAGAGCCTCATAGCGTCTTTTCTGCCTACTCAGTGTGACGCTGTGGCCCCTCACATCACCTTGTCCTAGATTGTGATGGAAATAAACGCAGGTGCCTCCCGGTAGACGCCACCTCCCTTGCTCTCTTTACCTCCCTCTCTCCCTCCCTCCCACAATCACCTTCCTTGATCCCTCTGTACCTGTACACCTCTGTCAAATCTCTCTCTCTCTCTCTCTCCCCCTCTATTTTTTTCTCCTCCGTCTCTTTCTTTCTCTGGTCCCAGTCTTTCTTCCCTCTGTCTTTGTGTGGGAGTCTTTTGTGCTTTCTTTTTTTTTTTCCTGTCAGGGGGCACAGAAGAGGTTAGAGACGAGATTTAAGAGAAGCAGAGCATTGAGGTGTGCCATGGTGCAAGTAGGTGAGAGAGAGAGAGAGAGAGAGAGAGAGAGATAGCATGGAGGTGACAGACTCTAGGGCTCCCGTCGCAGTGAACCCGACGCTTCGTCGTTCGTTCTCCACGGGTCGGCCCTCCCAGGGCACCTTTGTAAGGAAGGAAGAGAGCAACATCAGTGAGTGGAAGCCAAAGTCAGAAGTTTTTTGGAAACACTTGAAAAGAAAATAGGAAGAAAATCCCTTTTTCACGCACACAAGCACACACACACACACACACACACAGACATACACATACCCGCACAGACACACACACACACACACTTATACTCACAAACACACACACGCATATACAGACACACACGCATTTAGAAAAGACCTCTTTATCCCTCGAGTGCTCACAATATGAACAGATTGAAGGGTTTAATTATAAAAGTGTTTTTGTCCTTTTGAGTTGGCAAAGAGCGTGGATGAAGGTGACGATAAAGTCGCGTGCGACCGCGGCATGTCGGAAACGTTAGCGGGAGGTTATCTCCACGTTAAGAGACCATTAACTGAAAAAGCAGTATCTCCCCACAGACAGAAAGAGAGAGAGAGAGAGAGAGAGAGAGAATTCTTACTACCTCTCTTTAATACCTTTGCTTGTTTTTTTTTTTTTTGTTT
>PYXC01000412.1:235000-237500 GCA_015244755.2 Tenualosa ilisha | reverse complement strand
CACGCAAACACACACACACACACACACACACACACACACACACACAAACACACACACACACACACACACACACACAACACACAAACACACACACATACACTGACACACACACACTTTCTCCTCTTTCTCTTATGTGGAAACAATGTAGAGATATATTTTATTGCTTTTCCTTGTCTTTCATTATATTTTCCTCCTCTTCGTTCTCTTCTCCTTTGGAAGCGAATGGTCACATGTGTTAGCAGGATTTAGGTCAGTCATCGTGACCTTCAACTGCATGTGTGTCATTGTGTTACGCTGTTTCACGAGAGACTATTATAACCACCAGGCAACTCTTAATAGTAGTCCTTTTTTACTCACACTCAGACAGAAGGACAGACATTAACTTTCACTGTCGTTTTTGTAGCAGACACACACATGCACAACACACACACACACACACACACACATACACACACACACACACACACACATAGAGAATATCACACATCACCAGAGTAGAGATGACTTTATCAAGTACAGAGAGCTAACTTTATGTGTGATTCCCCGCTCTATACACTCAGCACCACTGCCCCCCCCCCAACCCACACACACACACACATACACTCTCACACACTCACACACACTCACACTATGCCCAGCCTTCCTCCTCTTTCCTCCAGATGGGAGAGATTGGGTTTACACAGGTGTGTCTGTGCGTGTGTCCTTCTTTTGTCACCTGTCACTTCTCCTCCCTCTCTCCCTCTCTCTCTCCCTCCCTCTCTCTCTCTCTCTCCCTCTCTCCCTGCCGGGCCCGAGGCCCATAAATCACCCTCAAATGGAGCTTTTCAGCGCACGCTGCCGTTGATTAATGGACTCGCCCGCTCCTCTCTGTCGCCCACCTGCTGTCCTGGGGACGCGTTGCCGCCACCATCACAACCGCACAAAACATGCTCACGCAAAAAAAAAAAAAAAAACACTCCCGGACACGACCCACCAAAAAAAAAAAGAAAAAAGAAGAGAAAAAAGTAGTAGAGTAGAAACCGAAAGCTGGAGTTTTCAGTGGTGTTGCTGCTGCAGGTGTGGAAAGCAGAGCAGTGCTAATGACACAGAGGAGCCGTCTCTGAGAGACTGCACTTCAACTATCCTCGTCGGGTTTTTCAGGGTGAAATTGGGTCAAATTGTTGGCGACGACGGAAGTCCTTTGCGGCCTCAAGTCCAGATGTGTCTC
Organism: Tenualosa ilisha; assembly: GCA_015244755.2. Lineage (NCBI taxonomy): Eukaryota > Metazoa > Chordata > Actinopteri > Clupeiformes > Clupeidae > Tenualosa > Tenualosa ilisha. The sequence continues at coordinate 236,293 of PYXC01000412.1, read as the reverse complement.
AAGAATGAGCGCCAAGTGCCTCCTCCACACCTCTGCTAACTCGTCTGGGCGAACACTCGGTATTAACGAGACAACAGCCTTCTGTCTCACCTTTAAACAGGCGAAATGACTCCTCAGACCACCTTTTGTCATCCGAAATGAATGATCTGGTGCTAGCAAATGTTGGAAATGTAACATAGGCGTGTAATGCAATGGTGCATTACAAATGAAAAAGAGAGTGGGAGAGAAATCTACCTGCCAGGCACTCAAGGCCATCTTTTGTCCATCAGTGTTTTGAGTGCTGTGTGTGTCTCTGTGTGTATCTGTGTGTGTGTGTGTGTGCGTGTGTGTGTGTGTGTGCGTGTGTCTTACACTGCTCCCTCCTTCCGTTTCCATCAGCCGTCCCTTTGTTTGGCCCCAGTGTTCCACCGAAATGAGGTATCACTAATCCTGGAGTGGAGCCATCATATTGAGACGGAAGTGTGTGTGTGTGTGTGTGTGTGTGTGTGTGTGTGTGTGTGTGTGTGTGTGTGTGTATTTTAGTGTTAAAGCCACAGTGATGATAAGACCTTTTTTTTTTTCCTTTTCTTTTTCTTTTTTTTTTGATTCGTGTAGCTCATTTGACCTCTGTGTTATCTCCTGCATTTGTCTCCTCACACACCAGAGACCTTGAGCACAGAGGTGGAGGCAGGGAGGAACAAGCAGGTTTATGGCGGCGAGATTCTCTCCGTCACCTCAGTCCGCTGCGCCGTGCCTGGCCGACAGGAGACGGAGCGGAGCGTGAATGCACACAGCCTGTGTGTTTGTCTGTGTGTGATGGTCATCTGTTTGAGTCTGTGGAAATGGCCCTTGGGTCCTGGCGTGTTGCACTCTTTACCTGGCTGGTTAAACAGGCAGAGGCATTGACGACTCTGAGGTATTGTTGTGAAGCCATGCTTGTGAGGTGGACAACAGTGTGACATTATGAAGGGGTAAATTCAATATTTCTTAGTTATCTACAGACATAATTGACACAGTTGTGAAAAAATTATGATAAATGTGTTCCTTCACATACATATACTGTTTAACTCAAAATGACTTCAAACCAAAAAGACATCTGCAATATATTCAATTTAATGTAATTATGTTTATACAGCGCCTTTTACAATAGTATTGTCTCATGCCACATTTCAGCAAGGAGCGCCCAAGATCAACAGGGGTAAGGAAAACACCCTCGTGGTTGTTAGTCCAGGAAGAAACCTTTGACAGATCCATGGCTCAATTGCCACGGCTCATGCAAGAAAAACTGTAGTTACCATGATAAACTACGATTTG
>PYXC01000412.1:227500-232500 GCA_015244755.2 Tenualosa ilisha | reverse complement strand
GTCTGCAGGGGAAGAGGGAGGGAAAAGTGGAGAGAGAGGAGAGGGAAAGGGGGCGATGGCAGTGACGAGGAGAAGCAATGGTGGCCATGTCAGCCTGCCAGTCTCATTACAGCGCCACCAACGCTGATCCATTTGCATGGAGGCCAGCAGCACATAATTAGAAGGATTCCTGTCTGTCACTATTAATCTGGGATTTAGCGTGGCGTGCTGACAGTGTGACAGAGGAGAGAGACAGACAGAGAGAGAGAGAGAGAGAGAAAGAGAGAGAGAGAGAGGAGTGTCACTCCAGTAGGTTGAATGATTTCAAAGAGCCCCTTTGTGACTTTGCCTGTATCTTCTATGTCAAGATTCATACATGCAAAATACAAACGTTGTAAAGGACTTGTCCACGTGGCCAATGCCAGTTGTCATATTGCGTGACTCAAACCCCAGAAAGTCAAACAGGCATCTTTAGCAACCCAAGCCAGAAGGAGAGGAGTGGTTACAAATGCTGCAGGTTGGGCCTGGCTCAAGGGAGTGGGAGTGTGTGTGTGTGTGTGTGTGTGTGTGTGTGTGTGTGTGTGTGTGTGTGTTGAGGGGGAGGGGGGGGTGGTTGTGTCTTGCGGCATCCTGAACCGCGCCAGCTGTCTGCCTCGCGTGCCGTCACCACCGCTCTCCGCCATGACTGGCACGGTCGCCACTCGCTCATAATCTCCCCTCGGAGGTGGCCAATAAATCACTCGATCCAAAAATACGGGGGCTGCCTGCACAGTCGCAGATATTAACAACGCAACATGGCCCAAATTAAGTTCCTGAAAGGCAATTACAGGGACAATTGAACCACTAAGCAGTGAGCGCATTAGCTGCTCCAATGGTTCTCTCAGTGCTTACCTGTGTTGTGTTTCTTTGTGGCGTTTGATTTGGTAGGGTGTGTAGTGTTTCTGTGTGTGTGGGGGGGGGGGGGGGGTACCGTGACATAGCAAGTCTCAGGTGCTTGTATTTGTTGGCCTTGATGTCGAACCCTAAATTTTTCACCTCAAACAAATCCCAGATGTCCTTGGCATCATGCAGGCACATAATTTAGCTCATGATCGTACCAAGATAGTGCATTGTTGTGCATAACTATAACCATAAACATCCACCTCTATCCAATGTCTTTATTGTTAATCTTGTTTTAGGCCCTGTTTACATGTATCTAGATAGTTTTAGAAATTGATATTTTTTTATCCCTTTGGGCCTCTTGTTTACACGTAAAAAACAAAGTTTTATCCTATATATTATATATATTTTTTAAATATATGCTGTTTTTTTCTAGATTCCACTGGATATGTGTAAACACAATTAGAAAAATAAACAGATATTAAAAAACAAAATCAATTTTTAAAAAATATCTAGATATGCGCAAACAGACCCCAATCTGTTAGCTTTTCCATGGTCCTGGCATTTAGTATGTCAGTGGTGGTCTGACTCTGGCACTAGTCTGTGTGGCAAAAGGGCTCTGGTTTTGGTCGTGTGTCTGTGCGTGTCTCTCTGATGGGGGTCCAGTGTGGGAAGTCAGGGTGCCATCTCAGTGGGGATAGAGATCTGTCAAAGTGTCGGGGTGGAGGTGATGGAGATGGAGCTGGAGCTGGAGGTGGATTCCCATTGGTGGTGGGGTATCAGGGGGGTGGAGAGGTGAGAGCAGGCAGAGTGTATTAGTGTGTGCTGTGTGTGTGTGCCTGTGTGTTGAGGGGACGGTGGGGTCAGGCTGCAGTCAGAGGACCACAGCAGTCTTTGTGCAGATGGTCTGCCTACCATTTTGAATACTTTGGACACTTGTGTGTGTGTGTGTGTGTGTGTGTGTGTGTGTGTGTGTGTGTGTGTGTGTGTGTTTGTGTGGAGGGTCTGGTGGTTCATTGGCATTCAGTGGTGGCTTGCCTTTGAGGTTACCATGGGAGCATGTCGTCAGGCGATGAAGGTTGTTGGGCCATGGTTGCTAAGGACAGAACCTGTCACCACATCTGCCCCCGTAAATGAGATTCATGCAGCCTAAGTAATTGCTCGTGTGTGTGTGTGTGTGTGTCCGCACGCACATGTGTACGATGTGTGTGTTTCGGTGAGGTTAGATTAATGCTAAAAACACCTCTGTCTTATGTATCATAATTCATAAATCATTAGTAAATAGGGATGAAATTAACCATTTTACTGTTAATGTTGGTGAGAAATCATAAAAATGAATTTAGAATCGCAACTCTGAAGTTAATGCATTAAGATTCAAAATAAAATAAAAACCTTCAGCGGATGTTATTCATAGCCACTCTATCTCTCCTCATGTTCTTCAGGTCATTCCCTTTCATGACCTAATTCTCCAGTAATTCCTACTGTAAAGGAGAAACACAGTGTGAATCAATCCACAGCCCTGTTGTTCAAAGTCAATGAGTGCTGTTGGTGGGAAAAAGAACAAGAACATTTGATACATCATAGACCAAATAGAGAATCAGCAGTTAATGCTAACTGAATGGAAACGGAAACTGTTTCGGTTTTGTTTTCCTATGCACCGTTCAGTTGATGGTAGCTGCCGGTCCGCTATTCAATGTTCACACAAAGCAAAACTATGTTGGTTGCACCTGTGTATTAACTGCACCCGTATTAACCAAGCTTGATTAAACATCATTTATTAAATCAGAGTTAGATCATGATTTCATGGGAAAGTAAAATGAAGAAAAGAAATGTATTCCTATGTTTGGATCATTCCACGTCAATTCAACCAGGGCCCACACAGTTAGGTTTTAAAAATTCTGAAAAAAATGATCAGGTGTACCTTTGTTGCCCAGGAGACACTGTGAAATTATTTTTATGTAAGGCCGATACTTTACAAATTACAGCCGGTTTTACGGCAGGAAGAAGGTGTGGATTTTGTTCAGCCTTTTTTTTCCCAAACCCATAGCTCACGAACTAAAGTAGGAGGCTCAAATTTTGCATGTATTTAAAAAATGTATTTACCTCAGTTAATAAGTGGGAAATTACAATAGCTGGACAGCATTATATGGTGTGTTTGACAGTGGAAATGGTGGTCCCCAATCTATTGAAATAGCAGATACTGTTGTTGTATGTTGGATTGTTATTGTTTTCACAGTGAATCATTTCACCTCATTATGAGCCATTGTAGCACTCCTAATAACAACATGATCTACAAAATGTCTGCAACTTCTGTCTTTATGTCTGACCTCCCAGTTTGCCTCTACATTTTGTCTCTGCTCAGTTCCACCCACACAGGTTTTGCATTTGCTGTGTGTGTAAAGTTTTCAACGACTCTTCATAGCCAAGCCAGTAAGTTTGCAAGTTGTTTGCTTTTACAAGAGCAGATTTCGGCTGGCTGATGATTCGCTGATGACGTTTGGCGTGCAGAGCTGCGGCTCATGGCATTGGCTTTTTGAAGGGGGCCTCGAGGTCCCTTCTGCCAGCCTCGTTAGTTGTGCCATGTGTGTGTGTGTGTGTGTGTGTGTGTGTGTGTGTGTGTGTGTGTGTGGGAGAGAGAGGAAAATGGGGAAACGAAGTTTTGGAAGAACGACGTTAAAGAACCCACAGCCAACTTTTAGCGCTCCAACTTCACAGGATGGCAAGGATTGCCTTGATGTGACAGGTTGCAATGTAAGCCCAAGTTGGTTTTGACAGAACACAAAGAGAGGAAGGATGGTGGTGGTGGTGGTGTGTATGTGTGTGTGTGTGTGTGTATGTGTGTGTTGGGGGGGGAGTCAGTGGGGGAGGGGCATTAAAGGCACACATTGAATTTATCTTTTAGGGGGCACATTGAAGTCATTGGAATTGATTCTTCCTTCTCTTCCTTCCTGTCTGCTTCTCTTTCTCTCATGCTTTTTTTTTCTCTTCATCTTTTTTCCTCCCTTTTCTCAGTGCCTTTGTGGCTGACTTTGTTTTTTTCCTCCTTATCTCACCTCTGACATGTGTCAAGCACACTAGGGGACAAGATTGAAAGATTAAATTCTCTCTCTTTTTCCGAGGTATTTAGCGGGACCCGGTGTCCCGTCTGAACATGTGCCCGGACTCAAAGATGTCCTCATGTTTCATGTGAGCGGCCACTTCCCCTTTGGCCTCTCCCTGATGCTGGTTCTCAGTTCCGGCTACAGAGGCCTTTCATAGCGATCGATAAGACGACGTTTGGGGATGAAGGTTGCTTTATCATCTTCATGTGCTCTCTCCCTCTCTCTTTCTCTCTCTCTCTGTCTGTCGCTTTCTCTTCTTTCTGTCTCCCGCGTCGTCTTAGTTCCTCCATCTCCTTCTTCTTCTCCCTGTCACTCTCTCTTCTTTCTATCCCCCCCTACTCCTCCATCTCTCTCTCTCTCTCTCTCTCTCTCTCTCTCTCTCTCTCTTCACTGGGCTCTCTTTCATCTGTCTTGTGTTACTCTTGAAGTGAACGCAGGTTCTGCTCTGGGGCAGCAGCAGATCTAATCAGAAGGAGGCTTGTGCTTGGCTGGAGGGGGCTGCTGGTGTTGGTGTCGGTGTCGTGTGTGTGTGTGAGTGTGTGTGTGTGTGTGTGTGTGTGTGTGTGTGTGTTGGGGGGAGGGGGGCAGCCAGGGTAGGTTGGGTCCACTCTGACCTGCAGCTCTTCCAGGCAATCAGTCAGTCAGACCAGTCTGTCCAGCCTGGAGCTTCCTCCCCACATCTCTCAATGTCAGAGCATCTTGACTTTTTGTGTGTGTGTGTGTGTGTGTGTGTGTGTGTGTGTGAGTGTCTGCTGTTTGAAGGTCCACTTCTTTACTTTTTCTCTTCTTTGCCCTTCTTTGTGCTCTGTCTCCCAACCCCCCCCCCCCTCTCTCTCTCTCTCTTTCTCTTTCTCCCCATCTCTCTATCTGTCTGTTTCTTTCTCTTCTCCCTCCTTCTGCTTTCTTGGAAAAGCCCCGTACCGCCTGCTGGCTTGTGGCCTGTAGTCCACACTGTGAACCACCCCACCTCCCATCCTCCACCCATGTTTATCGGAGAGGTCAGAATGCTCGTGCACTTCCTGCCAGGCCTGCCAGCCGCCC
>PYXC01000412.1:205000-225000 GCA_015244755.2 Tenualosa ilisha | reverse complement strand
CCTCTGTCTGTCTCAGGCGTGGCAGAAGAGGTTCTCTCTGTTTCGCTGTTCCCTCTGAATGTGTGGGAACGGCCATGCATGGGTCCTTTGGAGGCCACAGAATGGATCAGCTTGCATTTGTGCGACAGCAGAAGTGGCCCATTGTCATAATGTCACTGCATCTCAAGAAGGGTGACCTCTGCACCCTATGGATTCATAGACGTACCCCCTCCCCACACACACACACACACACACACACACACACACACACACACTCTCAAACGCAGACTCACACCTCCCCTTGTAACTCTCTCAATCCATCCCCCTCATCCTCCCTCACACACCCCTATCCTCTATGCAGACTCACCAGGAAGGTGGCCTTTGAGCCCCCGCTAGGGGGTAGCCAAGCCTTTTAGTATGGAATTCCGAGTACTTATAGCTTGGCGAAAAATGCAGAATTCAGACGGCAATGGCGCTGGTGGCAGCGACAGGCACCGCGGTCGTCACTTTGTCCACGAACCCCGAGCGCCTCTTTATGTCTCTTCGTCTGTCGGTTCCGCTCGTGGCGTCTCTTCCCCCGTCTCTTCTCTTCTTCCTTCTCTTCTCTTCTCTTCTCTTCTTTTCTATAGCACGCTCCTCTATTCTCCCTCTGGATCGCTCTCTCTCTCTGTTTTTTTTCGTTTGCTCTCTGTCTCCCTCTCTCCTTCTCTTCCTCTCTCTCTTGCTCATATCTGTATTTGCCTTTCAGAGAATATAGCATGCACCGGCAGATGTCGCAAAGACATCATTGGACGCTGAGGAGGGCTTGCAGAAAAATAACCAAATCACATAACACCGTGGGGGCATAAGCTGTCGTGTTAGTGTGCCCCGCATCTGTGTGTGTGTGTGTGTGTGTGTGTGTGCGCAGACGAGGGGTCAGTGGAGGTTATGGGATTGTCCCTCAAACGGTTTAATATTTTATGTATGGGATTGAGAGCTGACTGGGGCTGCTGCCTGGGGTGGGGGCAGGTAGCGAGCGCTGTGTGTGTGTGTGTGTGTGTGTGTGTGTGTGTGTGTGTGTGTGTGTGTGTGTGTGTTTGTTTCAAGCCATGCGCCGGGATTCCTCGCTCGTGCAGACCAACACTGCGACACACACACACACACACGCAGCCTCATGTAAACAAATAAACAAACAAGCCTGAGCTGAGTTATTAACCAAACGACACGCCGCATCTCTGAAGCCTGGCAGAAGCGGTGACTGACACGATTGAACGTTGTCCATGCACAAATATGTCATATATACATAGCATATCCATTTACAATGTGATTGCTTCACACACACACACACACACACACACACACACACATTTATATACCCATGCTCACACACTTGTGCATACATGCATGCACTCTCTCAAATTTTCCCATTAAAAAAATGACTAAGTGAAACGCGGAGCGAAAGTGTCTTTGTTTGCAGTTAGAGGAAGTGGGCGGGGGTGTGCGGTGGAAACAAAGGCTTGTCCTCAGATCTGCTAGAGAGAAAGAGAGAGAGAGAGACAGACAGCGAAAGAGAGAGAGAGAGTGAGAGCAGTGAAGGGAGAGGAGTGCAAGGCAGTCGGGAGAATCCCCAGAGTGGAGCTATCCCAACACCGCTTACTTGCTCGCTCGCTCGCTAGCTCGCTCTCTCTCTCTCGCTCACTCGCTCGGCTCCTTCAGGGGGAAAAGTTTACCGCCAGCCAGCGGTGTTTGTAGTGTGACTTAAAAAGGGCTTTTCAGCAGTCAGCATTAAAGCGGGCCAGATCTAAGCAGATGCCTCCAACGACACTCACATACCTACAGCGTCTGGAGCGCTGGCAATTGAGACTTTAAAGGCTCTTATAAATACCTTATTTATCTCCTCTTTGTAGCACTGTCAACAACTTGAAAAAAAAATCTGAATATATTTAGGCATAATGCATTTCCTTTTGCTACGAAAATATGATGTCTTTTGGCCCTCTTTGCGTGTAGAGTGTGTTTACCTCTGGACTGGTTTACCTGCAAAGCACCATTGGATGTCTTGGTCTGGTGCTGTAGGCACACAAACATCACCTAGGAAATGTGTTCATCGCCCAATCCCATTCCACCCAATGATTCAGTAGTCATTTGTGAACTGGGGGGATTTTGTGGAATTTGGTAGTGTCTTCGGGACAAATGTGTGTGTTGTGGCCTGTTGTGTGTAAATATGTTGCCTCTTGAGGACTCACGCTCACTGTTCTAATGGTAGCACCACCTTGTCTGGTTGACCAATGCAAAGTCTGACTGGAGTCTTGACACTCTCAAAAGGAATATGTTTACTCCACTGTGGGTGGGCCACCTTCAATTTGTGTTCACTGACTGGTTGCTATAAAATCTAGTTGGGGAAACCAAAGCCTTTGGAACATAACCCTGATGTAGTACTGTAGTGAAATGCAGCCTTGATCGGAGGTACTACAGTAATGCTAGCCTGGCTAAGAGCCATTGACCCTCACCTGCCTGTAGGTGAGCAGAGCTGCAGGCAGACAAGTGGGCTCAGAGGAGTTCTCTCCAGTCATCACCTGTCTGTGCTTTCGGAGAAGTTGGTCAGACGCAGCTGGCACAGAGAGGCTAATTTTAAACGCAACAGGAAAGCAGCCTAGTTGCCATAGCCCTGGACTGAAAGGAAAATGAAGAGGATGAAACTGTACTGGGCTCTGTGTGTGTGTGTGCGCACGCCGCGTGTGTGTGTGTGTGTGTGTGTGTGTTGTGAAAAGTGTTATTTCTCTTCTGTTAGTGTTGAGCAGGAGTGAAATGAAGCCTCAATATTGTCTTACCCTTGAACTAATTAATTCATTTTTTTCATGTGTTTGAGCAGTTAGACCCCAAACATACCGTACAAATACCTCTTCAATGGAAAGAAGAGCCACTGCTTTGTTTTAATAAATCTCCCATGGTTGGAAGAACCAGATCTGATATGCTGGACCTCCCAAGACGCATGAGATCACCAGAAGAGCTCCATGGCTCAGGGTCAATTTAATGTACACATGTGTCACCGTAAACATATGGGATAGTCTGATAGCAAGTTGTGAGTTTGCCACATGGGGATTTGTGATAGTAGTATGCTGGTGTAGTATATTGGTGTATTAAGTTACATTACATTACATGTCTAAGGAGATAGAAATGAGAGTCACTTTTATGGCCTTTGAGGAGGTTGTGTTTCTGGGAAGGGTGCCATCTTGGATGAGCGCTAAGACTTTGGGGCATACTGTAGTGACGCTAACTGCTAGTTATCACAGAGAGTGGGAACAAACTTGACCACTGAGAGGGGCAGAAGGCAAACCTTCCTTGGCTTCCCTCTGACACAGAGCACCATCATCTGTTACCAGAACAGTATCATTTTACACACGTCAGTGTGTTTTTGTCAGTGCATGCTAGCATAGTGTGTGATATGGATAGGAAACTGAGATTTGAAAGTCAAGTAACTTGACTTTAACTTGACTTTACATGGTGTTGAGCTGATATATCTCCCTGTGTGTTGTTGGTGTGACTCTCTGCCTACTTTTTCAGAGCTCGCCCCATTGTTTTGACAGTATACATCAACAGGGTTGCTGAGGTCCTTGTAGCTACAAGATGCTTGAGGCGGCCATTTTTCAGTGCTGATGACATCCTTAAATTCTCACCCAAAGGACCAACCAACAACAAAAAAGAGAGAGAGAGAGAGAGAGAGAGAGAGAGGGAGAGAAATAGAGAGAGCACCCTTAAAATCCAATCAGTATATCATTGATGCACCATGTGAAAAGACATTATCCCTTGTGTGCGTTGTGAAGAGGAGCACAGGAGCTGATGGACAAGAAACCCTCCCCGCTCTCTCCTCAATGATATTACACAACCTATTCAGCAGCTCTATGGCAGTAATCAAAAACCAGCCTCCAAAATATATAAATAGTTTTTTATATATTTATATACGGTATATATAAATGTGGCCAGGCTGGAGACCTTGTGTGCTCTAGCCTTCATTGGTGATTAGCTGCTTCCCTGCGGTTTTGTTGCACTGGCTTTTAAATGTGGAGGACGGATGTGAAGAGCTGGAGAGGGAAATAGATGAGGGGGAAGGTAGATGCACTGTATGTTTACCACAGAAAAGAGTTAAGGTAATTAAGGAACGGATTAACCTTGGAGACTTAGCTTGCGTTTAAACCTTGGACATGAAAGGTTATTTTCGAGAGGCTCTTAATAAGACATCACGAAACCGGCTGAAAGTATGGCGTGACCGAGACAAAGCATTTCTTTTCTTTTTTTTTACCTCCGCACTTTTTACCTCTGCCTGGAATATCACCGTTTGTCTGCTACATTCAAATATAATTTTTCATTGTACATTACAAAAATCCCATTAGAGATATAATCATATTACCACCTATGGGAATATGTGACATTTGGTATGAAATGATTGCATTTAAAATGTGTAGTCCTCTTCACTGTGTTTTTTTTTTTTTTTTTTTTTAATTTTAAATGTTCTTTGGAATGTACAGGTTTCCTTTACTTATTATTTTATAATGATGCACGTGCATTATTGAGTGTACGTATTGATTTTTGGAACCATAGCCATTTATTCCAGAGGTAAATGTTATTATTTTAATATCAAGAACCCCGGCTAATTTAATTCGGTTCATATGTTGCACACTATTTGCCAGAGGGGCTTTCTGTCTGTAGTTGTGGAGTTCATGACAGAGTGAGCGAGAATAACTTCTTTTTGGAGAAACGGACCAGCTTGCTCTAAGCTAGCCCAACACGAATGTCCATTATTGAAGGCAAAAGACTCCCACCGCCCACTGTCCTATCTACATGCACATCGAAAAAAAAATGAGATGAGATGACTATTTAGATGCTAGCAAAACCATACAATGCACAACTGAACTTGTCCACGGTTTATCAGTACATGGAGTGTATTGTGAATTGTATTTGGACTTCTGAAATAATCAGTTTGAGTCATAGGCAAAAAAAATGACAGTTTGACATAACTCATTATCTAGACTACTGTACTACAATTGCAGTAATTGTCTGACAAGCATCTTGGTGCCATAGCATTATTCCACAGTCTTATTATAGTCATGGTGGCGTAGCATTATTTTAAAATCTTATTGTGTTACACTCATCGCCTCGGACAAATCACTTGTGTAACTAGCATGTGTTTTATATAGTAGGAATACTGGTGTCAGTCTTTTTCTCATCCCTCACTCTTTCACTCTTCTCCCATCCCCTCATCGCTCATTATCCAACACATTCCTCTCTCTCTCTCTCTCTCTCTTTCTCTTTCTCTCTCTCTCTTTTCTCTCTCTCTGTCTCCCCCCTTCCTGATAATCTCAATTTCCCAGTAGCTCTCATGGTGTCCTTGTGGTCTCCCAGCAGTGGGTCCCCTCAATCTCCTGTCCTGATACTGGCCCATCAAACTTTCATGCCTTATGTAAATAGATGGGAGATATTGCACTTCCAGTGGCTAGAGACTAGGCTGGGTGGTGGTGTTGAAAGGTTGGAGGGGGGTAGGGTGTGTGTGTGTGTGTGTGTGTGTGTGTGTGTGTGTGTGTGTGTGTGTGTGTGTGTGTGTTGGGGGTGGGTGGGGGGTGGGGGGTGGCAAGGGCAGAGGCCACCACTGTGAGTAGTGCATTATGGGAGAGCTGGGATGTGGTGCCGTTTGAGTGTGGAGTGAGTGGGTCACCTAAAACACTCGTGCTGTTCCATTTCTGATGTCGCTAATGAACTGTGGAAAAAGAGCTGTGTGTGTGTGTGTGTGTGTGTGTGTGTGTGTGTGTGTATATATATACCTTAAAATACATGCATCTTAATGAATTACATGAAATGAAAACAAATATGTAAGGGGACAGTATCAGTGAACAGTGGTTGTGTCATTAGTGTTTGAAGGGCTTAAGATAACAGTGAATCAGTCCTGTGGATTCTCTGCTTTTCGAGGTGTGTTTTCTCACCTCTCCCCACAGCTGAGTGTTTTGTTTGTAGCTCCATGCAGTGCCATTAAGTCAGCCATAGCGTGCTTCACATAATGACTTTCACATAGCATAATTGGCCCATTGAGCCTCAGCCGCACAGCGAGGTACCAGTAATGTCAAAGTCAATACTTTGATTTCTGCTGGGAATTTAAAACATATATACATTGCCTCACAAAAGTGACTACACCACACACATTTTGGCAAATATGCTGTCATATCTTTTCAAAGGAAAACACTATTTAAAAGAAAATTTGATACAACATAAAGTAGTCAGTGTACAGCTTGTGAGCAGTAAATATTTATTGTCCTCTGAAAATAACTCGACATGCAGCCATTAACGTCTGAACAGCTGGCCACAAAAGTGAGTACACCTTACAGCAATGCCCTAATTGTGCCCAAACTGTCAATATTCTGTGCGACTACCATTGTCATGAACTGCTTTAACCCCTACGGGCTTGAAATTCACCAGAGCTGCACAGGTTTCTACTTATATATATATATATATATATAGCAAGGCATGGGAAATGTTTAAGTCTGATGCACACTGGAGCTATTGAGCTAAACATTGCATTATTTCTTCAAAGCCATCAACCATTGTGATCCAGAATCCATTTATAACATTGTATGAATGGATGGACTTAATCAATGAAAGCCCTATATCACAACACAGCTTTTATGGCATAATGGATTTTTTTACCCCTTTATTCATGTTTCTTTTGTACTGGATATGCTAAAATAACTCAATAGGTTTCACCTCTCCAAATAGTCTGCTGTTCAGTTACATTTAAAAGGTGGACATCTTCAGAGGCAACTTCCTTTGAACTTTAAGTTGGATGGTGTCATTAAAAATGCACTCGATGCATTTAAGATTTCGTGTCAGCATTAATTACTGCACATTAAAGGTTGCCCTTTCCGAGGCCTTAATGAAACACGGATAGGATGTGTGCAAAGCTTTATAACTGAACCGATTGTAGAGGTGAATCCTGGGACACAGTTTATGGGGAGGTCATTTTTTTTTGTCTTATAATGAGATTTTACCCAGAATGGCCCCCTCCCCCAAACAAAGCATGATGCTCTGTATCAAAACATTAGTCTGTAGGTGAAATCTAAAACTCACTTAACCTAACAGAAATAACATATTTCTTCTTTTTTTCCCCTCCTCTTCCTTTCTCCTTTGAAAATAGGTTTCTGTGTAGTTGTATTTACACAGAATTTTAATAAAAACTAAATTCATTACATTCACTTTACTCTAATATTATTATTGCTGAGATCTTCTAGAATATAACCTTATGTGCCACTTTTGCTTAGATGTTTTTAGTTAGATGAAAAACTTAAACATGGCGTAGCAGACTGCCTCAAAGTGTGTGAAAGCCCCGGACCTCTAAATGTTAATAAGGCCGTTGGAAACCGCACTGGTTGATCACCCCAAGCAGGCGTAGGCCTGTAGCCTGTAGGATGCTATACTCTGTCAGCTTGTAATTAGACTTTGGGGGAAATCAGGTGACGGCACTCTCAGGCCAATCAGCTCTTTTAATTAGTCAATTAAGAGCAGGGGTGCCAAGAAGGCCTGTGTGTGTATGTGCGCGTGTGTGCGTGCGCGCGTGTGTGTGTGTGTGCGTGCCTCCACCCCCGCACCCGTTGCTCCAGCCCTGAGGTGGCTAACCTCTGTATTACCATAACGAGTGCAGTTTTTTAATGCAGACCAGGGGATATCTCAATTAACGGCCCATGGATTACAGCCCTGATGATAGGGGGGAGATGAGGGCCGGTGCTCGGTGACTGGTCATGCGTGCAGTGGTCAATTTCAGGCTTTTTTTTTTTCCTCTCCGTCTGCAACGTGCCATGAAAGTGTTTTGAAAGGTATTTGACACGAGAGCCTCTTATTTGGAGAAAGAGAAAAAAAAAACACAGATGTTTTTTTTTTTGTTGTTGTTGATTTTTTCCCTTCATTAGTGTTGCCAGTGCTTCTAAAAATAATGATAATGATGACAATAAAGCCTGGCGTTTCACAACGAGCAGAAAATGTTTGTGTGAGAGGAGGTGAGTAGCGAGGTGAGGCAATGGAAGCTTCTAGCGTAGCAAGAAGAGGAGTGAAGAGACAGTGTAGAATCGGGTTAGAGAATGGGGCAACGGGCAGCAAAGGGCTGCTCTGCTTTAGTAAAGTTCCATGAGCTGTGCTCCCTCTCTCCGCTGAAACAAGTGTCCTTCTTCTTTTCCTCTTTTTTTTTCCCTCTCTTTCCCCCTCTCCCTCCTCCTCCTCCTCCTCCTCCTCCCCTCTTTTACCCCCCACCCTCTCCACATGTGTCTGTGTCACCGTTCGGCTTGAGCAGACAACGTCACACGGGGAATTGATCTAATACATCATTGCAACAGCTGAAAAGGGTCTTAATTGCATTTGTTATTAGGCTTGTGTGTGCACGTGTGCATGCATGCATGCCAACAGTCCCCTCTCACAGCCTTCCCTGCCCCCCCCCCCCCAAAAAAAAAACACACACACACACACACACACAGACACACACACACACACAGACGGCCCGACTAAATTAATGCATTAATGGGGCATATTTTAGAAGTAACAGTAATAAGTGTTTTTGTTGCAGGAAAGGGATTCTCCCCTCGTCTCCCAAATAGAAATGTTTTTTCAAGAGGATCCCTGGCCTCGACAGCTGTTTCCATGGCAACAGCCCCATTTGTCTTTGTGCGAGCCGCAGTCCGCCTGCCGCCAAGAGGGAGACGTGCACACACGCGCGCGCACACACACACACACACACACATCAAAGACCAGCTCATCTGTGCCATCTGATCAGTTCAATTAATGGGGCAACATAGGCTAAAGAAGACCATGGGGGATGGGAGTGTGTGTGTGTGTGTGTGTGTATGTATGTGTGGGGTGGGGAGTGTGGGGATAGCCGTTCATTCAGTCCCGTGCCCTTCATTTCTCCAGCAGAGCCAATGCCCCCTTCTCACAGCTGGCAAAGGGTCAGAGTGTGTGTGTGTGTGTGTGTGTGTGTGTGTGTGTGTGTGTGTTGAGGGGGAAAGGAAGGCGTTGAATGGAATTTAACACTCTGTCACAGACATTAAGAGAAGAGGGGGAGAAGGCTATTTTTCTGTGGGGAGGAGGTGAGTGTGTGTGTGCGTCTGTTTGTTGGGGAGGGGGGGGTAGTGTGTTATGAAGCCGTCAGCTGATAGGAGGCCATCAGACAAGCATTGGTTATACACACATACACACACACCAAACACACTTTGCCATGACACTTATTTACTCCATGGCTTTTAGAGAGCAGAACAAGACAGCCATCTCACACCGGCTACTGCATGATGACAGTAGCAATTACTGTGATGAGACACACACACACACACACACACACCTTATTGTGGGGTTGTCTTTATGATACCATCAGGTCTGTGATTTGTGTTTGTGTGATTGGGGGTGAAATCTGGCTGTACACTTTGATCAGAAGCCCTGTGCACTGCTCCGTGAAGAGACACACACACACACACACACACAGACAGACACACATGGGAGGGTGGTGTGAGATGTCCTTTGATGTGACCTGCTGGTCAATAAATACATTTGGACATATGCCATATTGTGTTTCTTCCTGTACGCTGTTAATGTGACTCTGGGCACGAGTTCATCTGGAATACTGGAGTCTCGTTCCTCTGCAGGATGACACAATGCTGCGGGCTTGATCCACATTCTGTTAACCGTTCTGTTTGTGAGTGCAACTGTGCGTGCGTGCGTGTGTGTGTGTGTGTTTGTGTGCGCCCAATTTTTCAAGGCCCATTAGCTGCATCAATAGACAGTATTTGTGTGTGCGTGTGTGTATGTGTGTTTGCTGGTTGGAGTTATCGGTTTTCCGCCTGAAGGACCCTCCTTCTTCTTCCTGAAGCAGCATTGCCGGTAATGTGCTCTGAGTTACAGACGCCTGGAGAGCAGAAAGGGTCACTGACTCAACCCAAATACAGGGTGCTAGTGGACCATCGATGACCACTTATAACCTGTTTACAGCCGCAGTGGCTGCAGGATCACTCTTGGTACTTCTCTCTAGTTGGACATCACTTCACAGACATCCACTGCTAACACTTTATTTGAAGGTGTCTATGTAATGAGAATGAGCCTCAGTCTTATTGGCCGGATTTACACACAAAAAAAATTTGGTCTCTGTATTTGTCCCTGTCATGAATTAGTGAAACACACACACACCCTGCTACAGTGGGGTTAGGTGCCTTGCTGAAGGGTACTTCAGCCTTGGTCCACTGGTCGGGGATAGAACCAGCAACCCTTTGGTTCCAAGGTCGAAGCACTAACCAGTAGGCCAGGGCTGCACCCCAAACAGTGTCAGCTTTACATTACAAAAAAACGAACGACACTTAATGACAACAGTCATACGCATTAAAAAAAGTCATGTCACTCTTATGTAGACACTGTGTTCCCCATCCACTAGTACTTCAGGCAGCACAGAGGAGCAGTGGTTACGATGCTTGACTGACAAACGGATGGACAACCTGGGTTTGATTCCCGAACCCTCACGTTACGAGTGCACGTAGCTTTGGATAAAAATGTGTGCTGAATACTAGTTAGCTTCACTTCCCCATTATGTTCTTTGTTTGGGGCAGGAGAGCGTTATTTGTTCATCCAGAACTATATCCATCTCTTCATTAGCTAG
This sequence comes from Tenualosa ilisha, assembly GCA_015244755.2. Taxonomy (NCBI): domain Eukaryota; kingdom Metazoa; phylum Chordata; class Actinopteri; order Clupeiformes; family Clupeidae; genus Tenualosa; species Tenualosa ilisha. Next base: position 214,379 of record PYXC01000412.1, on the reverse strand, counting down.
CTAGGCCTGAGCAACGTCTCTTTTCACAGATCACATCTGTAATCTCATGTGGGGAGCCACACTGACTTTATTTTATAACGTTCAGAGACCTCAGTCTTTGCTACAGCGCCACACAAGTCTGGCAGCTCATTGACTTTCCTTCTCCTGAGTCCTCCAGTGCCCTTTACAGTGGACATCCTCTGTTCTCAGGCAAAGTGTGGACGTCAGGAGGACGTGACTGGCTGCCAAGATTAGCCGTTTTATGTCGCTCTGCAACTGTTTTTCAGCGCTGAGGCTGAGGAGGAAGAGAGAAGGAGGTTGAGAGAAGAAGGTGTGACACCTCTCTCACCAGGGCATACATTTCCTTTCCTTCTTTCTTCTTTTATGTTTTTCTTTTTCTTTTCTTTTTTTTAACTCCCACACTCCTCCACCCTGTCGACAAGCCAGGAATAAATAAAAGTGTTTTTTTTTTTTTTTTTTTTTTTTTGCTTTTCCCCCTCTCTTCTTCTCTTCCCTCCTCCTTAGGCTGGAGGGTTTCAAAAAAAAAAAAAGATCGGAGGGTGAACTCTGTCTCACCTCTCTGCTCTCACCGTTAAGTCTCCCAATTTGCCCGTGCTGGCAGAGTTCGGAGGCCTTTATATAGAAACAGTAAGTCAGCATTGGCTTTTTTGAAGTGGCGGGCACAAGCGAGACCCGAGCTGATTAGGGCCTCCATGACAAAACATCTCTCTCTCTGTCTCTCCCTCTCTCTGCCCCCCCTCCCCCCCACACACACCCCTGTCTTTCTCTCTCAGATCATCTCTCCCTCTGCTCTGTTCATGAGCCAACGATCCAAGCAGAGAACAATCGAGAAAAAAGAAAAAAAAAAAAACATACACCCCACCATGGCCATCATGTTTGACCTTGGCCACCTTGCTCAATACACATCTGGTGTGATCCCTCCTGGTACGCTTAGTTTCACGACCCAAGTAGAAATCTTTAAAACCTACAGTAATTCTGGGTGTTGTTAAGGTTACCTCTGCAGTGATGTGGAGTGTTAAGGCAAGGTCTGGAGTTGCCTTATTCTAGTTGCTCATCTCTCCACTCCCAATTTCACTCAGGCCACGACGACCCAGCCGTTAGTTAGGTAGTTTCACAGCTCTGTCGACTTCGCCAGGTCCAACGCAAGACCTCTTTTCTCACTGTAGCGTGACGCTGTGATGTGTGTTGTGTCCAAAAAGCAACAAACAGGTTTGGTGAAGACAGCGCGGTTGGCCAGAGAGGAGGAGGAGGAGGAGGAGGAGGCGGCTGCCTAAAGCCAGCCGTCAGTGGGGTTCGTGAAGAGAGAGGAGCTGCTTACTTATAAGCCTATGAGGACTGGAGTGGTCCTGCAAGCACTTATGGGCAGCCAACCAAAGCATTAGTGCAGAGAGAGAGAGAAGGAAGGGGGGGGATGGAGGGAGGGAAAAAAAGGGAAGAGGGGAGAAAAAATAATTACAAATGAAGAGTGACGGCGCTGTGAATGGAACATATGTCGTCGGCAGAGCGGTAGCGGCAGTGAATTATGTGGATGTGCGGTGGATCTGCGCCGGTCCTGAACGGACCCATCTCAGCTCCTGATGTATTTGTCTCTCTCTTTTCTCTCTCTCTTTCTTTCTCCTCTCTTGCTCTCTCTCTCTCTCTCTCTCTCTCTCTCTCTCTCTCTCTCTCTCTCTCTCTCTCTCTCTCTCTCTGTTGCCCTACTGAATTCTCTCTCCTCTGTCAGGCCCACAGAGGCAGTGGCCATAATTGCAAGTCGATTTCACTTGGCTGCTATGGCTACGCTGGGCTAAGGGCTAAGCTGAGCTGGCTTTAGCACAGCCATTGCTAACATTTTAGCCTGATGCAGCATGACATATGGCGCAAACACCATAATACCTGTAGGATCATAGCTGTTGTCAGACCAAGTACACCAGCTGACAAAATCTGGTAAACATAATTCACAGTGTTGGGCAAGCTACTCTGAAAATGTTGTTTACTGAGCTACTAGTTACTCCACATCAGATTGAGTTTCACTACAGTAAAGCTACCTGAGGACAAAATGTAGCAAGCTAAGTTACAAAAAAAACAGCAGAAGTAGTTTACTACATGTGAACATTTGGTCTTTGAAGATGATACATCAATACTGACCCCTGTCCAGTCAGGCTATAACAATAAAATGGCCTTGATTCTGCCAGTTAATAACATACAAAATTGTTATCCTAGACTTTGCCCCCTCCAAATATAGGTTTGTACTTCAGGCGGTGAGAGACACTCCAAACTCCAAACTGCTTCAGTGGTGCCTGTGAGGCCAGACAGATGAGTGTTTCTATTGGCCCCTGGGTGTCTTCATTAATGTGATCTCTGGAGATGCTGCCCAGATGCCCTTTGTACTACAGCCACTCTCCTCTGCACCTACACACACACACACACACACACACACACACACACACACACACCTCTCTCTCTCTCTCTCACTCTCTCGCTCTCTCACACACATGCACACACACTCTCTCCCTCTCTCTCACTCTCTCTCCTCTCTCTCACTCTCTCACACACACACACACTCTTTTTCCCCTCTCTCAGTTCCCTCTTTTTCTCCCCCTCCACCCTTTATTTCTCTCTTCTGCTCATGTCTGTCCTTCTCTCTTTCCTCTATTTCTCCCCCTTTTTCATATCAAATGTCCTTATCTCCAGATTAGGATACCAGGATATCCACGCTGTCTTTACAAGGTTAGGGACAGAGGCATCCTTCTCCCCCATTGAAAGCAAGGTCCTCCCTGCAAGGTCACTCCTGTCAATCAGACCCGGGCCGCGGCGGTGGCCTTGGAGTCTGGCTTTAATACCCCCCGCCCTCTCTCTCTCTCTCTCTCTCTCTCTCATATAGTGGCAGGGGGAAGAATGCCCTGCGTCTGCAGTAAACCTTGGAAAAGCCTGTGATGGCTACTGGCTAGAGAGAGAGCGAGAGATAGTGAAAGTGAGCACTGGGCCCCTTAACAGCCAATCAGCGGATACCTTGTGCTACTTCTATAACAACCCACACACACACACACACACACACACACACACACACACACAGACATGCACCGTTAAAGTAGCCCTATGAGAGGCCTTAGTCTGAGGACCAAAGCGCTCTGATCCTGGGGTTGATCAAAGCAAGATGCCCACTGGGGTCCGCGCACACACACACACACACACAGAAACACAAGGATGACTATATATATATACACATATATATACACACACACACACACACACACACACAGAAATGGCAACACATAAGCACAAGCTCCCTATCTATTTTTCTCCCTTGCGCACCAACACTCTCTCGCTTGCATATAATAACCACATCCTGCCTGTTTGTCCTCTTTGATATGCAATAACTCAATTCCCATGCACATGTACACTCTGTCTCTCTGTGTCTCTGTCTCTCTCTCTCTCTCACACACACACACACACACACACACACACACACATATACACACACACACACCCTCTCTCTCTCTTTCTCTCTCACACACACACACACGGACACAGACACCGACACCAGTCCACTGTGTACACTATGCTGTCAGGCGGCTCAGTGATAAATCCAGGCTGGTATTTGATTTTCCAGTGCTTCTCTCATTCTTTTAATGGCTAGCATGACATCTGCTGAGCCGTGTGCTGGTGTAAGCCCAGTGTCCAGGCCATTGTGTGTGTTTGTGTGTGTGTGTGTGTGTGTGTGTGTGTGTGTGTGTCTGCCTGCCTGCCTGCCTGCCTTTGACCTGCCTGTGCATGGAGCCCCGGCACTCTGCACTGCCACGTGACGGCTTCAAAAGAGACATCACTGCAAAAATGCCCTCCCCTCATCCCTTGTTCGCTCTCCTCCCCGCCTTCCTCTCCTTCCTCTCTCTCTCCTTCCCTCTCTCTCTCGCTCGCCTTCTCTCGCTGAGGGAGCTTGTGAACCTGTTTGACTCCTCTTCTATTTTCCCTCCTCTTTCTTCAACCCTCTCTCTCCCTTTCGCCCTCTCTCTCTTTCTCTCTCTCTCTCTCTGCCTCCCTCCTCCCCACTGCTAGGCATGGGTACATGAGGGAAAGCAGGCTTTTAATCAGCCCATTAAAAATGGATAGAGAGCAGAGGAAGGGTGTAAGAGATCTTATTCTGTACTGCTGCTGCTGCTGCTGCTGTGTGTGTGTGTGTGTGTGTGTGTGTGTGTGTGTGTGTGTGTGTCTATTTGTCTTGGTTAAACTGGGAAAAGAAGTGTTTTGAAAGTGAAAAGGAATATTCAGAACATTCCTAAGTGAGGCGCCCATTTGTGTGAGTGTGTGTTTTGTGTGTTTGAATGCTTTTGAATGCGTGTGTGTGTTTGTGTGTGTGTGTTGTGTGTGTGTGTGTGTGTGTGTGTGTGTTTGTGTGTTTGTTTAATCCTAGCAGAAGACTGGTGATGATTAGAGTGATGATGGCATAGGAGCCAGTGCTGCAGAGGTGTGGAGCCGTGAGAGTCTGGCTGGTTCACACAGACAGGGCAGAGAGAGAGAGAGGGAGGGAGGGAGGGAGGGACGAGAGACCTGCTCCGCTGCCTGGCGCTCTGGAACGCACAGCGGCTTATACGCATGAGCGCACAATTAGAATGGAGGATGTTCTCGATTCAGTGTTAAATGGGATTCACTTATTGTCACCGAACACAGCTTAGGATGTCCTTGACAAGTGGGAGATACCTTTTAGAGTTAATTATTATGTCAGATATCTCTAGCTGTTGATTTGGACTTTAGCTTACTGAGGCTAATTCCAGTGATTCTTGAGTGCAACATGGAAACAAGGATGTGGCAACAGAGGCCACGGTGTGTGTGTGTTTGTGTTTGTGTGTGTGTGTGTGTGTGTGTGTGTGTTTGTAACAGGGGAGTTGGATTTCACCGTGCATCGCCCAAGGGAAGTGTGGGTAGACAACCTCCGCATCCTGAGCATCATTCGCCGTGACGACCGCGGCAGCGGCCATGGCACCAGCAGCAGCAGCAGCAGCGGCTCTAAACATCCAACCCCTGGCCGCGCGCCAGCCGCTCCTCCTGGCATGCTGGGAGATTTTTGTAGCGGTGACTACGTGCATGGCACACAGGGCGGCAGATGCCACTTCGTTTGCCCCCACTCCAACCTCCAAAAAAACCAAACAAAACAAAACAAAAAAAAAAAAAGATCCACTTGACATTTGGAGCCGTGACAACAGCCACAGTGAATAGAATAGACAGACACTAGAGCAACCAGACCGCAATAGCAATGCAATACAAACGAATTACCCTTTTTTCTCCTCTTTCTCTCTCTCTCTCTCTCTCTCTCTCTCTCTCTCTCTCTCTCTCTCTCTCTCTCTCTCTCTCTCTGACTCTCCTGCCACTGCACCTGTCTGCATGTCTTTCATTTGGTGTCACCCCAGGGGCTGAAGACAAGGGGTGGATGAGGGAGGGGAGAGAGGGATGGAGGGATGAAGGGTGGGAAGGAGAGGAGAGGAGAGGGTGATTGATGGAGGACTGGCAGAGAGGAAGACTGGTAGAGTGGAGCCAGGTTGGGAGGCAGATGCTCCTTTAGATGCACCCACTGCCCATGTGCCAGTCAATGTGACAGAGATAGAGAGAGCAGGGAGCAGAGGGAGATGGAGGGAGAGAGAGAGGGAGTGAGAGAGGGAGAGGATGGATGGATGGAGGGAGGGAGGGGGGTGGGGAAGGAGAAGGAAGAAGGAAGGGCATCGTGAGGCGAAGTCGGTGCCAAGTTCACAGAAAGGATGAGATCTCATCTCCATCTCCCACTGAGCTACAATATAACTCCCCACATGCTACTTCCTCTGCTCTCTCTCTCTCTCCCTCTCTCTCTCTCTCTCTCTCTCTCTCTCTCTCTCCCCCTCCTTCCCTCTCTCTTCCATACTGCTGAGAGAGCATTTCCCCCTTCCTCATTAGCAATGGTATGGTTACAGTCTCTCTCTTTCTCTTTCTCTCTCTCTCTCTATCTCTCGCTCTCTCTCTCTCTCTCCCTCTCTTCCCCCTACTCTCTCTGATGTCTGTTTGGCCCACCAGCTGGTGAGGCAGTGGGAGCGGATGTCATAGCGTAGCCGCTTCCCTCTGAAGTATAAATACATATGTAATTGGGTTCCTTTGCTGTAAAGGACATTGGGGCACTAACCTCTCTCGCCATGGAAGGACACCCCCTGCTTGGTGGCATGAAACCGCAGAGGACATTGTCCTGAAGTGTGAATGTTTTTGGAGGGCTTTATTGTTTGGGTTTTATTTGTCTTGTCTTCAAAATATTATCATTTCCTTTTTTTTTCTGTTTTTTTTTTTTTGCACTTATTCTCAAAATTGAGTGTCCATCTCAGACCGGTTTACTTCCAGTGTGGACAGTTTCAAAATTGAGTGTCCATCTCAGACCGGTTTACTTCAAGTGTGGACAGTTTCATCAATAACAACAAAAACAAGGCCTGAATGATCTATCTCGTTCCCAAACTACGTCCGCTACGTTTGTATCACATCAAACAGCCGTGTGGCATGTTAACATGAAAACCCTGTGTTAACAGCTCTGAGCTCATAATCAGACTCTCTTGAAGTCCTCTATAAGCACAGACATGGTTAAAAAGTCTTCTATTCATAATCGTTAAGCATATTTACTCGAACTCCCCTCGTCACTTAACAAGAACGTAAAGGTTGTTTTCGACGTGGCAATCCTGTACATGCTTTTTGCGTTATTGTCCTGCGTTTGTTCTGTGTTGTCCTGCGAAAGGGCTGCGTTTATTGGATTTGTTAGCATTTTTCAAAGATGAACTTTTGGGTGGGTGAGGCAGAGTCTGAGGGGAATGCGGTTAAACTTTAGCGTTTATGCAGCGAGTGTCCTCTGGAAAAGTTTTAGAAGTAAACATTTCACTTAGAAGCCACTCTGGGCCACTCTGTAGATGCGAAACCGTATGGCAAGACACAACTATTTATTTATTTATGTACTTAAAAAATTGCAATAGGCGAACACTACAGCAATTCAAATCTGTGCCCTGACCACCACCACCAGCTAACAGCCCAGGCAAAACGGGTAAAGGAAGAACACATTTCTGTTTAGGAAGCAACTCAAATCCTCACTTACGCAGGTTTACCCCACAGGCCTCCTCTCTGTCGAAATACCCTGAGCTTGGTGATGTCTTGGTTCGACTCAGCTAGCCCTTTTCTTTTTTTTCTTTTTTTTTTTCTTTTTAAACCACCACTGCGTTAGGCTAACGGCGTGGACGCTAGGGCTTTAGCTTTTTCTGTGTGAAACAGAGCTAGCTAACTGGGTGTAGTGCAGGAAAGTCCTCCAGACAGTCTTCTCCCTCATTGAGATTCCGTTGCAGACCCCGGATGGTCTACTGTCAGTGCTCACAATAATTATTTTAAATTGCTAGCAGGAAGCCAGGTCCTGGTGGGATGTATTACCTCCATTCTAACGAGATGAGTTTCTCTGCACATGTCTGCTAGGTGAGTGGGTGGGAGTGTGGGGGGGGGGGGGGGGGCTTCTATAGGTACTGTAGGCGAGTGTGTGTGGGTATGTGTGTGTCAGTGTCTGTCAGTGTGTGTATGTGGGTGTGTGTCTCTGTGTGTGAATATGTGTGTGTGTGTGTGTGTGTATGTGTGTGTTCTTTTGCCTGCCACAAGAAGGTCAGGCTGTATGGATTTGTGTATATGAATGAACATGACCACACATACACACACACATCTACAGCATCAGTTATTACTTCTCACATGTGCATGTGTTCATGGTATTGTTTGTCCAGGATGTCTCACTGGCATGAGAATCAAACATGAGAACACACACACACACACACACGCACACACACACAACACAAATACATATATATACACACACACACACATACAAACATACTCACATGCACTGATGGCTTTGCAATTCTGTTTGTCGTGCTTACACTATTTTTAACTTTTTAGTTTACCTTTACTACCTTTACTTATATATATATATATATATATATATATATATATATATATATAGAGAGAGAGAGAGAGAGAGAGAGAGAGAGAGAGAGAGAGAGAGATGTGTCTGGTGTCTGTGTGTGTGTATCCCTGCATACATCACTGACTAGCATGAGAGTTTGAAAACTACTGTAGCTGCGGAGAAAGTAAGTTCACAGGTAGGGATCGCAAAGTAAATAAATAAATAAATAAATATTACAAGAACTCATCCTTCAACCCATGACAATTTGGTGTGGCGAATGAAGAATTTAGTTGATCTTGCTCTCTTTCTTTCTTTCTGTCTTTTTTTCTTTCTTTCGCTCCCCCCCCCCCCCCCCCCCCCCCCCCCCCCCCGCCCTCGTCCTCTGCACTTCTCTCCCCTCTCCCTCTTTTTACCCCCTACCTGAACCTGTCATTGTCCGCATTATAAGGTTTTCCACAAACCCCCCCGTCTCACTCCAGCTTTAGCCCACTCGGGGAAAGGCAAAGAAAAGGTAGAAAAGAGAGGGAGAGAGAGAGAGAGAAAGGAAGGAGTGTCGAAGGAAGGCAAGTAACGAGGGATGGAGGGATGGCCGTATTGAGGGTGGGAGGGAGAGGTGAAATAAATAAATAAATAAATAAATGCATAAAGTAGAAGTAGGCCTGAAGAAGAGTCATTTTCTTTTAGCTCCCAGGTAATCCTATAAAACACCAAGGTGAGAGGATCCTCCGGCTCGTCCTTATTACTCCCCCTTTACCCCTGTGCACTGCTCCTGATGTTAAAATTATGAAGGAGGGAAAGAGAGAGGGAAGAAGAGAGAGGAAGAGAAAGAGCTCTTGCTATGCATACAGTGTCTGCACGTTGCACCGCATGCACTGCATCTGTTAGACTTTTTTTTTTTCCCTCTCTCTCTCTCCCTACCTCCTCTCTCTCTCTCTCTCTCTCTCCCCTCCCCTCTCAGTTCTTTTTTTAATCTTTTATTCATAGCTTAGCAGGTGATGAAAAATGTATGCCCTGAGTCTGGCATTGAAATAAATGCAAAATGAAAACAGCAGCAGTTTATACTGACAGTCTGAATATCTCTATCTAGAACAAGGTTGCACTGCACAAATCAAGGAGAGGGGGAGAGAGAGAGAGCGAGAGAGAGAGAGAGAGAGAGAGAGAGAGAGAGAGAGGAGGAGAGAGGGAGGGAAGGAGGGAAGGATATTTCCATCATGTAAATGATACTGTGCACTGCCTCTGTTGCTCTGAGATTAGTGCGTTGGGTTTGTTTGTTTTGTTTTGAGCTTGTTTTCTTTTCTTTCTTTTCTTTTTTTTTATATTGGCGATGGTGGGGGGTTGGGGTTGGGGGGGGGGGGAGGGGGTTGTGCGTGTGGGGGCGGTGGGGTGGGTGGGGGGGGGTCTTTTTATGTCATCTCTACACCTAATCAGCACATCTTCATGGGCAACCTTTCCTACCCCATGCGTGGT
>PYXC01000412.1:165000-197500 GCA_015244755.2 Tenualosa ilisha | reverse complement strand
CTCTCTCTCTCTGTCTCTCTGTCTCTCTCTCTGTGTATGTGTCTGTGTGTGTGTGTGTGTGTGAGAGAGAGAGAGTGTGAGAGAGTCCCTCTCTGTTGGTCTATTTATCTAGACACCTGCCTAACCTCTTGGCAGTGCACATTTACACTCAGTCCAGTCCTGCATGTTTAAAAACAAATTGAACAAGTGAATACAGGTGGTTTGAATAGCATATGACGACTGGCTGTGATCAGATTTGATTAATTCGATTCAATTCAATGAGAATTGTCTCGAGGCCCTTTACAGACATTAACAAGGAGCACATAAGAGCAACAGGGCCAAAGACAACTTCCCTTGTGGTAGTTATTCAAGGCAGAAACCTTGGGCAGATCCACGGCTCAAAGGGCCAACCCAGCTGCTAGGAGTCATGCAGGAAATGTGCAGTCAGTAGTTACCATAAGTGATAGACTACAATTTGTCCATGGTTTTGGCTGAGCATCGCAACAATACCAAATTATATGGTAGTCAAACTATAAGTGGTTGTCTAAAGTTCTGGCTGGACAGCGTGGTATTAGCCAGACATAATCTTAAGGTCAAGGAGTGAGATTGATCAGGGGATTATCGAATTATCATCAAATAAATCTACGCTGAATCACTGAATGATCAAATCAGTGCTGTGTTTGTGTTTGATTTGCGTCATTCACCACGCATGTGTACACCTCCCTCCAGGAGTGGCACATAGTGGGTGCGGGCAGAACAGTTGTGAGCATGCGTACATGGATGGATGGATGTGCGGATGTCCGGTGTGGTGTGTTGTAGGGTTATACAGCTGGCTCATGGCTGAGTGGGCTGGTTGGGACAGATTGTGTGAAGTGCACTGCTGATTGGACAGGGAGCACTGGCAGTGCCGTGCGCCTCCATCTGGGGCTGGGGCTGGGGGCTGCTTCTCTGGCCACAGGTTGCCCTCAGTGTCTGTTAATATGGTGTCTTCATCTCGTCCTGCACCTGGCTCCTCTCGCCCAACAACCCCCCACCCCCACCCCACCCCACCACCCCACGCCTCTCTTCCTCAATTCATTTCAGTTCAATTCAATTCAATTCAATTCAGTAAGCATTATTGACATGATCATGGTCAATAAAAGCACACACAGTGCAGAATTAAGAGCACATTTAGAGCTCTCTCTCTCTCTCTCTTTTCACTCTTTCTTTCTCTCTCTCTCTCTCTCTCTCTCTCTTTTCACTCTCTCTCTCTCTCTTTCTCTCTTTTCACTCTCTGGGTTAGTTTGCTTACGGTGAAGTCATTAGCAGCCGTGATTTAATCCAGGAAAATAATCACCTTAAGAGAAAACAAAATTAGCATTAGCGGCAATGATTTCTCTATTGCCAGACATTACAGCAGATCTGCAGTCTTTAGCAGTGATTACAGTAATTATAATCAGCTCAGAAGGCAGGAGTTTCCGGCTCCTCCTGATTTTGGGTGTGAAAAAAAATCATCATGGTCTTTTAGTCAGCTTTCTTGCTTGAAATGTTGAGCAACGCTGACAGGCTGAGTCGGGACTGATGCTGGGTTGGTGCATAGCTGTTGGGACGATACAGTAATTTCCTGCGTGTAAGCCACACCATGTATAAACCTTAGGTCAGTGTTTTATGCAAACTGAAAAAATAAAACTATGGATTGACCTCACCCTATTGAATCACAATCAGACCAGATCAAGTAGAATGATGAAAAGAAATGTAATCCTGTATATAGCCCTCACCCATGTATTAACCTCATAGATGAAGACATTTTACAAAATCAGTGTATTAACCTTGGTTAATAATCGGGAAATTACAGTCTGTTGCTAACAGGCTAAGTGTACTTATATTTAACTCAGGGACTCTAGTTATTCTCCTTACAATTAAGTCATTACAAATTAGGCATTTGGACAACAAAAGAAAGATACCAAGTACACTTTTAGACCTCTCAACCTTTCAAACAGCATCGGCTCAATACTCAGATGGAAGCTATTCCTCAAAACAACTATTAGTACTACTATGACTGCTGTTGTGATTGGCTAACGGGATAACCGGTCATCAGCACTCCCAGTACAAACTACTCCTAGTGCTTAGCCTGGCTAACGGCTGCTCAAGCATCTCCGCTCAGTATTGTATTTGGCTACAGTTTTACGTCAGTACTCTCCATAGGCTTCTGTTTCCCTGACTTTTTATTTATTTATTTTATTTTTCGCAGCAACCAATCACGGAACAGAAATTGCTTTAGGTTTAAAGTTTGAACAAAGTGCCCTCTTACTGCGATGTAAACACATTCTATTGAGAACATCCAGACTCTGCGCAAAGTGAAAGAGTCTGGTGTGCCAGACTACTTCATTGCTGCAATAATTTTGCAAAAACATGTCTTGCTCTGGGCTAGTGTCTTTACAGGGCAAAGAGTCCAAAAGAAACTGGTTGGAGGATGTTGGAGACTAAATGGTCTTGTTGCAAGCAAGGCACAAAGCATATTTTAAGCCAATTGATTGTGCTGGTTCCGAGCGTTGCTTGAACCTACAGCGCTGCAGCAGTCTACACATGCTCATTGGCTGTGCATACTTGTGGAGTCGGTTTTCAGTTCGGCTTGAATAGCAGGGAGTGGGACCAAGAGGCTTTGGACAGCTAGGCTCTGGATTCCTGCTCTGCTGACAGTGAGCAGATGTGACCATTTAGAAGCCAAAGGCTTGCAATGAATGAAACATCACCCACTCATACCATCTCCCTCTCTGCTTCTTTCTCTTTCTCTCTCTCTCTCTGTCTCTCTCTTTCTCACACTCATTTACTCTTTATCCACCCCTCAAATTTCCACTGCCCTCTATATATGGGAGAGTCAAGGCATGCGTTTTAAGTGCTTCTTCTGTCGCCAAAAACATTCACTGAGAGCTGCGTTTGCACCGCTGGGTCATCCCCTTGTTTATTATTGTATTCACACACACACACACACACACACACACACACACACACACACACAAACACACATACACAAACACAACCACACACGAAGCCACACACACACGCACAACCACACACATACAAACACAACCACACACACAGAATCACACACACACACACACAACCATACACACACACACACACACACACACTCCCGCTCTTTCCTCACACACTGCCGCCACATGTCAGAATGCCACTTTACTGCTTGAGCTCCACATTAGCCCCATGTAAGGCCCAGCAGAGCCCGACTAATAAGGCTCCGACAGGGAGGTGAATACAGGAGAGTAATCGCATTAAGAGAGCAAGGAGGGGGGGGGGGGGGGGGGGAGAGGAGAAGAGAAGAGAGGAGAGAAGGGCAAGGCAGAGGAGAAGAGATAAGAGGAAACGGGGGGGGCGGGGGGTTGTTGAGAATACTACCAACAGTATGATGTCAACACCTGACTGGAAAAAAAGCAACAAGAGCATTTTTGGTGTGCTTCTGCCATTTTTATGTGTATTGTACTTCATTTTGCTCAAAAACAGGTTTAATTGAGGTTTCATTTGTTTTCTGACAGGCCTCTGTGTGTGTGTGTGTGGTGTGTGTGTGTGTGTGTGTGTGTGTGTGTACTTATGGTCCTCTCTCCAGTCAGAGTATTGAGCTAGTTACTGTATAGGGAGGGAACAAGGGGATTATAGGCTATAGGCTGAGAGGAAGACTGGGATGTTTACTGAGGATGTGAAGGATGATTATCACACATGGCCTCTGAGAAGGGTATGTGTGTGTTTGTGTGTGTTTGTGTGTGTATATGCGTGTGTGTGTGTGTGTGTCCGTGTGTGTGTGTCTCTGTCTCTAAACAAGCACATGTCCTTGCCCACTTGTGTTCTAACAGTGCCATTAGGCCCCCTCTAACACATGTTCCCACAGCGATCACCCGAGCATGTTTACGTCCTGCCGAAAATGTCAGCGTGTCATGCAGGCCAGCGGATTTATCTCCCCGCGTGTCGGCGACGATTATGACTCAGCCTCGGCTGTTTGCTCCGATTAAAATGGATCGACTCGGAACGCACCCGCACCCTGTCGCCCCCGTCTCCTCTCCACTCGCCCCCTCCCCTCCACGGCCGTAAGGAGTCGTGACCTATGACCTTATGTGCTCATAAAACGGACAGATGTCAGTTTCTTGAAATATCTGGAGGGGCCTCCATTGTGCGTGGAAACTGGATGTGAAAACACTGATAGTCTAGAGATCAATGCTGATGAACTGATATGAACTGTACAGCGAGTTGCTGAAATGGGCGGGTGTGTGTGTGTGTGTGTGTGTGTGTGTGTGTGTGTGTGTGTGTGTGTGAGTGTGGCGAGGTGGTCGATCGATGTGTTCGGTCTACAACGTTGTTGCACAGAGGTAAGGGGGGGGGGGGGGGGATTGTGAAATAGAAGACGCGTTGAGGAACGGGTGTCGGTGGCACGGGTGAGTGCTTGGCCTCTGCCACTCTCTTTTATCACAGCGCTGTGCCCACGCCCTGGCCCTCGTTTATCTGGGCTGCCCCCCGACGCGAGAGCTCTCTCTAATTAATACACGGGTGTAAGATGTGTAAGCTCGGTGGCCGTGCCAGCGGCTCCAACAAAGGGCCACTTGGCCGGAGCGTGCCGCTATCGCCGTTAAGTGTAACGCTAGAAGGTAAAATCTAGAGGCTGACTCATTTCAGCGCGGCAGAGCTAAGTGCATTCTTGGCTCCGGGGCATGGCGGAGTTTGTGTCGGGACACTCGAGCCAAAGTGGCAGGGCCATTTGCAGTGGCAAAATGTCACCCCTTCCCAAGTTTCCATACACCATACACACACACACACACACACACACACACACACACACACAGACACACAGACACACGCACGCACACACATAATCCTGGCAGTTCCTCTACTAACCAGACGCACACACACTCACACACACACACTCTCTCTCTCTTTTTCTCTCTTTCTCTTTCTTTCTCTCTCTACAAGCCCCCCCCCCCCCCCCCCATTTGTGTGGCTTATTTAAGGTACTAGATTAATCTCCTCTGTGTTATGACAGGGAGATGGATGGGTAATTGAGAAGTGCATCGCCTGACGAACATTCACGCGCGCAAGAGAAGCTCCTGAATAATGCCGGCTGGCGTGCTCGGCACGAACGGCCACTCCTTTCCAGCCTCCGCTGTTTACACATACTCACACACACACACACACACACACACACACACACACACACACACACACGCGGCGCGAGTGGTGCCTGGCCACAGTCTCCGCCACTCCATCACCAGCCCAAAAACAGGCCACAAACAGCCCCTTTTTCCTGCCCACAAAATGGTTTATAAGCTCGGTGACAACGTGGGGGGAAGCTGCCAGTATAATGAATGGGCACGGCAGCTCATGCATGTTAATGTTATGTTGTAAGCAGTTTTGTTGACAAGTGCTAATACTTCTTTCATACTATCATCAAAAGCGACTAATACAACAGCCATTACTCGGGGCCTTACCAAGCAAGACATGATGGATTGTGACCTTAAGACGGGTTAGCCGAGTTTTGAAAGTGAAACAACTCTCCATAAATCATAGAATTATTACAATGCACTTTAATTGGTTAAGGACTGTTTATTTCCTTAAAGAGTGAGGTAGAGGGGGAGAAAAGAGGAAAAAAAAAAAACATTCAGGGGCTTCAACACTTTCAATTTGTAAAGTGCATTTTCATTACGAATGGCAGTTTAATATTGGCCTCCTTTGTCATGCAAAATATGCACACACACACAGGCAATCTATTAATTGGAATTAGGCAGGGAAAAAAAAAAAAAAAAAGTGCACGGCAAGCGTAAATCCTGTCGTCCTCGCGAGCGCCGCAAGAGAGGCTGGGCGGTTGGCGCTTCACGCTACGCGCCCCGCCGTCCCGGCGAGAGCCCTGGCAACCTCTCCCACTCGGCGCTGTAAGCTAATTAGAACACTGTAAACACGAAGGGCGTGTTTGGTAATTGCACGCACAGCGAATGCACCTTTTGAAGTCCTCTAGCAAAAAAAAAAAAAGAAAATTAGTAATAAATAAATAAGATCAAACCCATAAGCATTAGCCTGAGTGGAAAGTACTGCTCCATGTGATCATAAATCACGACAGTTGGCCTGCTCTGGTCACGGCATGTGCAATGAGGAAGAAGTTTTCTCCATGATCCAGAGACACTTCATTTCTCCCAGTGCAAGAAGAGAATTTAACTGGCTGCAACTTCTTTTTTTTTTTATCTTTTTTTTTTTTATAGCGGCCATGTTTTCTTCCGCTGCTATTCTTTCTCATCACAGACAACTCGCAGACAAATTGAATTTGTAGCAGAGGTAGTGGCTGGGAGTTTGTTAACCAGATGAAGGAACAAGGCAACTGTGCCATAGGTTTTCTATTACACGCTAGTCTCTTTTGTTTTAATTTGGAGTTTTTGCCCCAGGCCAGTATTTTAGGACTGAACTGTTTATTATTACCCTCTCCAGTATTAACCACATACAAGGTTACTGTACTGGGGGATCAAAAACAGGGTATTTGGTTTCCCCTGCTTCATCTCTCTCTCTCCTCCTCTCTCTCTCTCTCTCTCTCTCTCTCCTGCCCGTAATGCCCTTGCTTTGACTGTTTGAGACTTGGATTGGCTGTGATAGGTAGTATACCCATACCCCCCACAACCCCCCCCCCCCCCACACACACACACACACACACACACGCACACGCACACATACATATACATACAGAGAAGCACATAGACACACACACACACACACACACACACAAATAGGGATAACCACACACTCACACTCAAGCACTCACATAGACACACACACACACACACACAGGGATGCGTGCGCACACACACACACACCACACAACACACAAAATCAGATGCACTTCCCCATCGCTCATCTTTGGCCCAGCTGTCAATCATGTGTGGCCCTGTGCGGGCCCGACAGGCCAGTCAGCTGGCGTCTCTGGGGACTCATTGTCAAGCCCGTAAAGATGCATGACAAAGTGCCGCTTGATTTCCCAGTGGCCAGCAGGCCCTCGTCTCCATGTAGTGTGCACAGTGCACGCAGATGTACCCATGCACCAAACACACACACACACACACACAAACACACTCACACACACCACCTATACGCATGCATTCTCTCTCACATGCATATACACACACACACACACACACACACAGATGCACACACCACCTATACACGTGTAAACTCTCTAGCATGCGTACACACACACACCACGCATGCACATGCACACTCTCACACATATTTACACACACGCACAGACACACACACACACATGCGCGCACACCACTTATACATTATGCACACTTTCCAGACATACACCTCCTCACCACCTTTCATATAAGCATCTAAACTCCACATTATGTTTTACTAAAGGGTCCTGTCCTTTTAACCTGTAAGCAAAATTGCCCACAGCAGGATTGAATAGGGCCATTCATGGCAACCTTTGCCGTCAGTGTGTGTGTGTGAGACGGTGTGTCTGGGTGTGTATGCGCTGAATTACTCAGAGTAACTAAGCGCTATATAAATATTACCTCTAAAAGTGAACCTTTGATTGGAGTTTCAATTGTGTGATGGGAAATGTGTGGAGTGACCTTGACTATTGAGAGAAAAATCAGAACTCTAGTTACCCAGCAGATGCTTCTTCTGTGACATCAATGCTGTATGCTGTTATTCAGTGCTGTCTGGGACACTTCGGCCTCACATTCTCAATAGCCTGTTTTCTCTCCTCACTAAAGTATTTCAACTGGAGCTTGCTTCCTAAACAGCTGAAATCACTTAAGCACTTAAGTGGATGATGACTTTTTTTTTTTTTTTTTTTTTTAAGAATGTCTTTCAGGAGTGACACGCAGTGGAAGCTGGAACGCCACGCCAAAGATGCTTTACTGCTTTCTGTGTACCTGCAGTCAGAATTCACTCTTCCAGTGGCAGTCGGTTTATGAAAGGACACGTTGATAGCTGTTGTGTGTGTGTGTGTGTGTGTGTGTGTCTGTGTATATGTGTGTGTGTGTGTGTGTGTGTGTGTGTACGTGTGTGCATCAATGTTTGCTCAGAAGAACACTTGAAAAGGTGAAAAGTGGGTTTTCACTGTGGAGTGGAATAGAGGCATATCTACTAGGCTTAACACTGACAATGTATATGTTGTTTACTCTAGACTACCAATCTGCTCCCACACACCTGAACAGGTATCAAATAATGGCCCCTCTAAGCTTTGCAACCACACACCGCCACTACGTGCTTTCTAACGTCAGATTAGCAGCGAAGACGTAAAGAATGCGTAATTGTTTTCTTTTTTTCTTCTTTTTTTCTTTTCTTTCTTTTTTTTTACCGTTTTTTGCTTTCCTTCAGGTCTCGGTTTATCCCCCGCAGCACAAAAGAGTGAGGGCTTAGGCAGATAGTAAATTAATTTTGCGGCGGTGTCGCGCACTGGCATGTGTTTTGTGTGATGGAGTAATCCCCGTAATAAGAAATGAAGTTGATGGATTATGACCAGTCTGCTCTCCACGTGTGACACCTCTTGTGTAAGCAGTCTAGGGATGTAGGCCTTTTTTTTTATTATTTATTTATTTTTTGGTAATTTATTTATTTTTATTTTTTGTGTCGGCGTCAGGTAAACTGCTGTGGGTAGAGAGAAGTTACTTCTGTGTGTCGGTGTGTGTGTGTGTGTGTGTGTGTGTGTGTGTGTGTGTGTGTGTGTGTGTGTGTTTGGAAGACAAAAAAGGAACTTTTAAATGACGATAAGTTTATTTATTTATTATCTTTCTGGAGGATGAGGGAGGGCTACCTCTTTAAAAATCCCGGCTTGAATGAGACTTTTTCAGCTGCTGACAGGTAGGTTTTGTTGTTGATGAGCTGACAGAAAGCAAAGCAAAACTAATGTCATCCAGCCAAAGAGGAATGAATGTAAGGATGGTAAAAAAAAAAAAAAAACTGTTATTATGTTAATTCAATATGCAATTAAATATATGAAATGTCTAACAGTATGTATTCAGTTTGTAAATAGAATTGTCAAGCTTAGATAATTTTGATTGCTTCTGCACAGTATAAAAAAATAAGAAATGATGTCTTTCATTGGTTGGAGTTTGGCCTGAGATTGGTTGGAGTTTGGTTAAACATTGGTTGAAGTTTGGTCTGACATTGGTTGGAGTTTGGTCTAACAGGGTCAAGGTCTACAGTATCTTCATGCTCTACTATTCACAGACATCCTGGTCAGCCAAAGATATTGATGATATGGGTCAGGCTCTTGGCAATTAGCAGATTATATTTGTGTGGCTAGTCTAACTGAACCTTGACTTTATTAATTAAAACACTCCCTGCAAGCACACATTCTGCTGCCTGTGTGTGTGTGTGTGTGTTTGTGTGTGTGTACCTACATGTTTACACCCCGGTTTCATCATTCCTTTCCAGGATTTATTGCCCCTAATAGATGTTCTTAAAAGTTGTGTGTGTGTGTGTGTGTGTGTGTGTGTGTGTGTTTGTGATGAGAGTGGAGGTGAGGAGATTGATCGCTGGCAGACTTTTATGTGCTGTATGGGCTTTGTAATTAGGGTAAATAGATGGGATTGGCCAGGCTCGCTAAATGAGCCATCCCTCACCGGGTGCGATTTATGGTTATTGCACCTCTTCTCAAGGCCCCTGTGCGTAATGCCCCTGTTAGCATTGGCGTGGCACAGGGACTCGACTCTGGCCGCCGTCGCTGCCTGGTGCCACGGCACGCTGTAACAAGATGGCATCAGCTCAGCAGAGACAGCGTTGGCACCGGGTGATAGAAGATATCCTCAGGCCCCCTCATGCTCACTGTGCACAGTAAGCTTGCGTTACATAATGCTTTTGGACTAATTACAGTACACTTAGTTGAAGTGGGCTGTTCACCAGGACACATTCAGGCATGGGCAAAGTAGCATTGCCACTCAATTACTTATCTCATTTGAAATTGTCACTAAATGTTTTCATCAGCAGGAGAACAAGACCATTGTGCAGTAGATTAGACTACACGAGTGAGGCCATGAATACTTTATGCAAGTGAGGCAAAGTGTGAGCGTTTGTTTAACACGCCTTCCATCCACATGCGCTTTAGAGTTAATGTAATTTAATAGAACTTAATACTTAATGAGTTTTCAGTTTTCATACCCCCATCCACCCCCCCCCCCCCCACACACACACACACACCCACCCCTTCTCTGTGCCTGTTACTGTGTGTGTCGTTCTTTGTAAGTGGTGCAGAAACAGCTGTCAACCCCCAGTAGTCTTCTCTCCCCTTTTGTGTGTAAAGCAACAGCTCTTGGCTGACGCGGAGGAAATGACAGTAATAAGTGTAGAAATTACAGCACTGCTGGCAAACTGACATCCCCATGTGCGAGGGTGCCACACAGAAAATGAGTTATTTCAACAGATTCCCCCTTCTCTGTCCATCACTACCTTGTGTGAGACACTCACACACACAATCTTAAACTCTTTACCTGAATCGTCGCCCAACCCTTTTCAAGGACTTAACTGAAGGTTTCTGATGAGCGACAGGCTCTTCAGGTATCCACCTCCATCTTTTCCTTTCATAAAGGTGGAACCGTGTCATTATGACAACCAAGGCCTTGCTCTTTTGGGGGGGGGGGGGGGGGGGGCGAAAGCTCACAAAAGGGGGAAAAAATAGCTTTGGATAAACGCATCTAACACATAATATTTGAACCATTAGTTCATCAATAAGTCTATATTTCTTTATAGAATGCACATGTGTGTTAGGCCTTGGCCTTGGTGCTTCCACTGCCTCCTGGGGCTCTCCTGCTCGCCGTTCTCCATACTTGAAGCATGCTTGGAGTGACTGTCTGGTGTGTGTTTTTTTTACAACCCTCTGTAGGATGGTGGTGAGGCTGTCAGGTACAGCCTCACCATCGTGTAGGATGGTGGCAGGCGATGGGGTGTAGGGCTACCCCGTGCCCGGCTAGGCGATAACTTATTGGGCATTGATGGCCTGTGTCAAATCATGAGGGGGTGGGAGAAGGGGGTGGAGGTGGGGTGGGGTGGGGTGGGGGTTTGCGGGAGAGCGTCAGCGGTGGCTGTGATGGTGGAGGAGAACCCAGGGGGATTAGAGGTGGAGGGAGGTGGAGGCCGGCGGGCACGGCGGGCAGGAACTCTTCACACCTCATTTAGCCTTGATGGAGACGGCTGGGTGAGAGAGAGAGAGAGAGAGAGAGAGAGAGAGAGAGAGAGAGAGAGAGAGAGAATATGTGAAAGAGAAATGGAGGAAGAGAGAAGGAGAGGGACAGAGAGAGACAAGAGAGAGAATATGTGAAAGAAAAAGGGAGAGACAGAGAAAGGGAGAGAGTTAGAGAGAGAGAGAAAGGGAGAGAAAAGAAAGAGAAAGAGTCACTAGATCCGTCAGATTGGGCCATCAGCCGCCATTGCTGCCCACCCACCCCTCATCATCCGGCAGGGGGGCTGACAAGATGCACGGGGAGCCGTGACAGGATCTGGACTGCCACGTCGCAGAGGAGAGGAAAGAGCTATCGACGTGTGCGTGACCACCATTAACTACGTCTGATTGGGCAGTGTAGTGCTTTTGTGTGTTATCACATTGGAAATATTGAGTTAGCAGAGAGAGGAGTGAAGTGTAAGGGAAGTAAAGGGGCCCGAAATGCCTGGTAGGTTTAGTCTGGCCTTAATGAACGAATAACAGTGGAGTGCTCAATGCACTGACTTGGAAGGGACGGGGGTGGGGGGTGCAGACAGTCAAGCCTTTGTCTACCTCATTTGCACCAGATTTAAACAGTAGACAGGGTATTGGTCCAAGAAGTCTAGCATTAAATGAAACCTCTTGACAGCGTACTGTGTAGGGGGTTGGAAGTTGTTAACATTAATTAGTTAATGTGTGGAAACTGCATCGCTCAGATAACCAGTAGAGTGGATTGAGGGCATCCAGACGCTGCTTGGCTGTCTTTCTTGGAACAACTCTGTCAGCTGCATAAAGCCTGCTGCATAAAATACAATGCAAGTCAGTGCAATACTTGTCATGCTAGCCAGAACGTAGTGATGTGTTCGAGAAGAAAATAGTTTGCAGAGACAGGCAGACCTCACAGAGGAACACTGATTATCATATAAGCGTGTGTGTGTGTGTGTGTTTGTGTTTGTGTTCATTTGTGTGTGTACATGTGAGTGTGTGTACATGCATGGGTGTATATGTGTTTACATTCTTGCCCCAAGGAAGCATTTGGTCTCCCATTCAGACTGGAGCAAATCAAATCAGAGCAGAAAGTGGCTGAAATCAAAGGTGTCGACATGAAACAGTGGGGGTCGTTTCAGCAGACACCCCCGGCAATGTCGCTGTGGTGTGCTATGGCGTACTGTGGCACGCTACACCCCCCCCCCCCCCAACCCCCCTCACCCCCTTGCTACAGCGGGGACAAACAGAGTTGTGTGATTAGCTTTGAACGACCGTGCCCAGATTAGTGACTGCGATGGCACGCTCTGTAAATAGCACAACAATAGCTCTCTCTTTCTGCTGTATCAAACAATGACAACCGGAGACAATGCACCAATAATGCAGATGCAAATAACACATAGTACACATAGTCATCATGTGGGTAGTATCATGTACACAGAAATGACCATAGAAACAGAATGTGGTGAATGTGGTCTAATGATACAGAATAGTTACTGCGTCTCTGGTATGTCTGCTATAACATCTCTGCTATGACCTTGCATTCTGGAACTGGTCAGAATTGGACTCATGGAACTGAGATGGAACTTTTGGAATTGAGATGTCAAAATCGCCCAGGGAGATTTTAATATTTCAGCCAGTGTCAAGTTTGAAGCCTGAAACACTGCTTCCCCAGAAGCACAAGGACACTTAAAATATCTGTCTTCACAGGCCTTACACACAGAGACTCTGGAAGGACGCATCTGTGAAATGGCACAGTAAATCTTCTTCATCCCAGGGACTAGAAGAATCTTTCTTTCTTTCCTCCTTTCTTTCTTTCTTTCTTTCTCTCTCTGTCTTTATTTCTCTCTATTTTCTTTCTTTCTTTCTTCCTTTCTTTCCTTCGCTCTCTGTCTTTCTTTCTGTCTTTCTCTGTACAGTATCTTCCTCACTGTCTCTCTCTCTCTTTGCTCGTAGTCCACCACCTCTTTGTCAAGCGCTCGGGCTAGCAGGTGCAGAGTCGGTGTGTTCCCTGTGCGGTGGGCGAGATACTCTCCTGCTCACAGGCGTTCAGGTATGGCCAAGCCATCTGGTCCAGTCACCACGCTTCCACTTCCAGTGCCCAAATGCCTACCAAGACCTCCCTTCCAAAGCATGCCCACAGCACAGCACAGTGCATCCATGTGATTTCTGCTTGCTAGATGCCACTTCAGCACTTCCAGAACATTCTATATGAGTCCTCTGCAGCCCCAATCTAGCCTGGCACAGGTTGCATAGTATCCCTGCTCATTTCCATACTCCTCAATGGGCCTGGAAATGCCAGGCTATAGCTCCATTCTGGCGGATAGATTATAGGAAATTATTGGATCAAATGTATACTAGAATAACAGTACAATGATTTATAAAATACAATGTAATGATGTATTTTTTTATAAAGATTTATGTATTTATTCTCTTCATCTGAATCAGTCACACTGTTGCAGTCAAAAAGCAGTGGCACTTCTATGAAGTGTGGCTTCTTAGTAAAATGACAAACAATGACTTATAGGAACTATTTGTGGGTTTGTATTTGCTTTAATAACCCAGAAACAGGTATTCACTTCATCTGTTACTGTATCTGTGGAACAGACATTCTCAGGAGTACCATCCATTTAGGGCTCGGCTAAGACTAGAGCTGGCGGATTATTGAATATGGGAATTACTACCTCCTCCTGTCATTTTCTCAGAGGTCCAATTAAGGTCGATCAGAAAACCTCCAGTTCCTTTGCGGTGCCTCTTCCAGTAATTATGGAGATCCAGTTCTAAGCTGGAAATTGGAGCTCCGTCTGTCTCCACTCTCACGGTAGCTCCTGTTCTCTCCTTCTGCCGAAGCAGCAGCTCAGCTATGCTCTTTAATAGGGAACTAATTTAGTCCGAGTTACTCTCATGGCCACCATGTCTAATACCCTCGCTCTCCTATGGAGGGTAGTTATTACTGTGGCTGTAAGTGCCACCATTGTCCCTACTCTTAATATTGGAATTTATGCTCGACCATTAAGCGATTTCAAATTGAAAGTATGGTATCGTAGTGTCGCGCGTCCTCATCCTGGTGCAGGCAGGCTCTGTGGACTTAGAGGGTGGTGTGAAATTAAACAATATTTTACACCAAGTGATAATGTTTTAAGGAGGTACAGTTGTTAATGCATGGCCCTCGTATGGCAGAGGAATAAAAATAAAGATGTGCCCTTAAAAAATTATTTAAAGTGAGGGAGCTATCGTTAGGGGGCACGGGGAGAGTCTTTAGAAAGATATGTGTGTGACTCTTTGAGTTATTGTGCCCTCCATTGCCAGTTCTTCCTTTCATGGCGAGCACAAAGGCTCTACTCCGCACCAAGGCAAATCCCCCCCCTTGCTAGGTGTGGCAGCTAAATGAAATGTTTGTGCACAGCGTCTGCTTATCTGTGTCATGCCTTTGTCAGCTCCTGTTGAGCAAGAGCATCATCACTCCATTATATGAATCAGGAATAAGAAAAAAAAAAGGAAAAAGTATAAATGAAATCATATGTTCACCGATAGCGATCTGGAGATTAGCATTGAGCATGACAATAAATTATGCAAAGTGTTTGAAAACACACACGGGCAGTAATTAGGTGACATTTGGAGATGAAATGTGCATACCGCTGACGTTTCCCCGTTTATCGGTTTTTACGCCCCCCCCCTCTCTTCTCGACCAGAGGGGGAAAGAGAGACACAGGGGTCGACAGAGAAGAGAACAGATACATTTGAAGGAGTAAGTAGCATAAATACACTATCAGATTTTCTTTGTCTGTTTTATGCAACTATGGAAGTCCTTTCTTAACCATTCTTTGTATCGGGAAACACCCATTGAAGTGCGTCGGTTGTGTGTCGGCAGCGACACATTTACAAGTCACAATCCTATTATTTTTATTCCTGTATTTTGCCACTGCTTTTATCCAAAGCACTTTACAGACTCCAGTGTGTCTTGAGGAACTCAGGTTTAGATGTCTGGTTCAAGGGCAGACACATGGCAGCTGGAAGTCAGTCTCACGGTTCTTGTACTTCTGCATCATGACACTGCATCACCCGACTGCTCCACGACTCCTGTTCATCAGTCCAGCGGATGGATGGAGTACAGTGGAGTGGAATCCCCATTCAGAGAACATGGTCCAGAACCACACACACACACACACACACACACACACACACACACACACACACACACACACCATCTGTTAAAGTTTGATGCTTTTTTTTTTTTTTCCATAGACTTTTTTTGCCCTTTCTCTGCAGAAGCTTGTTTTCCTCAGGAAGAGGGGGAAACTAGTGATTCTCTCTTCCTTTTGGAAGAGAGAATCACTCTCTCTCTCTCTCTCTCTTTCTAAAGTTTTGCCCTGTATCAACATCTTTAGAATACGAACGAAGCGCATGAGAGGCGTGCGGCTTTTTCCCCCCGGTGCTGTGAGTGTTTTGAGTGTGTGTTTTAGCCCTGAAATATACATAACTGACAAAGAGAGGGCCATAAATAAATGATCACCCTCACCTCCCAGGGGTGCAAGTGTGGGGGTGTCAGCGTCGAGGTGAAACCGGGGGAGGGGGGGGATACCCCTTTTTGTTTTGTTTTTCTCTGCTGCCAAATAAGAGCGGGAGAAAAAAGGGAAAGAGACAAAAGCAAGGGAGGATGAGAGACAGAGATGAAGAGATATAGAGAGAAAAAGAAAGAAAATAAGAGAAAGAGAGAGAGCAAGCAAGTCTTTGGGGTTTGGGTGGGAGGGATGATAGCATCCACCTTCTTTGTCTCAATCTACAGTGATCACCATACAATTTGGAGGCATGGAGTGGAGCAGGTGTGTGTGTGTGTATGAGAGTGTGTGCCCGTGTCCGTGTGCGTGCACGTGAGTGCGTGTGTATGAGGGTGTGAGTTTATTGCACTCTGGGCTGTGGTGCTGGCTCTAGGTGTCGGCCGGGTTCCCCCCTGCGGTAAAATCGAAGGTTGTCAGGCTGCTGCAGTGTCCGTGGCCCTCGCCCTGTCAGCCAAGACAGATTGCCGGCGCTGCTCACTGTTTGATCCCCGGGACCTGATGTCGCCAGGCTGGAACCCGTAGCAGGTTTCTGGCTCCTGCTCGTTACTGTGCAGAGTGCCTCAGCTGGAGCTGTGTATGTGTGAGTGTGTGTGTGTGTGTGTGTGTGTGTGTGTGTGTGTGTGTGTGTGTGTGTGTGTGTGTGTGTGTGAGCGAGAGAGAAAAGAGAGAGTATGTGAGAGTCTGTATCCCTGTGCGTGTATGTCTCTTTCTGTCTCTCTCTCTCTTACACATACATATACACACATACATATACACACACACACACACACACACACACACACACACACACTCACACACTCTCTCTCTCTCACTGAGGTGTGAGTGGAGCAAATGCTCAATCCAAACCCACTCCCCTGCATAGCTGATCAAAAGGCCATTGCTCAGTAAGTCAAGCTGTTATCTCCAAACGAGTGTGAGGTCATTCCGAGGTCACGCCGAGTTCCTGAGTTCCAGGTGGGCACTGTGGTTCATGGCAAGGCTGTCCATTAGATCTATCTTTAAACCAGCACTCCAAGTTTTGCACCTGCGGGGAGGGAGATTGGGGGGGGGGTCATTCTACCTGATGGGAGTACCATTGTTAGACAGCAGCAAAGCAAATGCACCTAGAAGTGGAGAGGACGGGTGGCAGGTGATGGTGGGCGAGGTTGTGGGGGGATCCTGGGGGTGAAATCTCCTTCACTGAATCTGTGTCCATGGCCTCCCTATACATCTCTATCTAAAATCTCCTTCATTAAATCTGTGTCCATGGCCTCCCTATACATCTCTATCTAAAATCTCCTTCATTGAATCTGTGTCCATAGCCCCCCTATACATCTCTATCTAAAATCTCCTTCACTGAATCTGTGTCCATGGCCTCCCTATACATCTCTGTGTAACTCGGATCTCTCAGAGTTCCTCCGCTATTGTAGTCCCCAGCCTACAGCCTTGGATGTTAAGCCACTAGCTCACCCACTAGGACACTGACCGCATGGAGTCACTGGCCTTGTTCCGAAAGGGTTGTGTTGTTGTCACACCAACCAGCCCCGCTGACCTTGCCCTCTCCTTGTAGGGGTTTTAGAGGTGCTTCAGTG
Organism: Tenualosa ilisha; assembly: GCA_015244755.2. Lineage (NCBI taxonomy): Eukaryota > Metazoa > Chordata > Actinopteri > Clupeiformes > Clupeidae > Tenualosa > Tenualosa ilisha. Next base: position 180,233 of record PYXC01000412.1, on the reverse strand, counting down.
TCGGTGTTATGCTGGGGACACAAAAGCTGAATGGCTGAGTGGGACACCTCGAGGGCTCTTTGCACAGACACACACACACACTGACTTGGCCTCTGATGTGTTGCCTTCTCTTATCAGTGGCACCAGTGCGAAGTTTTAAAGCCAACCATTTGGACTGTGTGTGTGTGTGTGTGCGCAGGAGCGCGTTTCAAATGGAATTCTGCGCCGTGTCTGTCAGCCCTTTGATCTGACGCTCACCCGGGTGCCACGTGTCGTGTTCTCGCCCTCTCCGTGCCCCCTGCACGTGCTTCCCACACACTTTGATCGCTGACAGGGCCGAAGAGGCAGCACAAGAGCAGTACTGCAGCACTCTTGACGCTCACGCTCACTCCGAACACAAAGTTGTTATCTGTGATACTGAAATGCATTCTGAAAGCAAAACAAGTAGAATGCATTGTAGTATAGTTTAAAACATACTTATTTAGCCATTTTTGAACATTTACACATATTTTAAACATATTTTGTCTATCAAGTATATTTTTGAATATACACTATTCACTAGTGTGTTTCTTTTGTGTATGGGGTTTCTCATTGGCACACATGGTTGCCTGGCCTGTGGTATACATGCTTTTGAATGGTAACCGCTCTGGAACACGTTCTGGTACGCAGTCTTAGGATGGTGATTGCACTGTGCCACAACTATGTTACTCCCTGATGGATTTCCCAGACTAAAATGAATCCCACAGAGGAAGTGTAATTGATATTCTGAATGAAGATTCTTCTTTGAAAGTCTCTGCTATATTAGGATGATGCCAAATCCTCCCGAGAGATATCAGTCCCAGATATCAGAACTACAGAGACACAATCGTTTTATCGGATCATGCAGCGTTGCTAATATGTTGCTGAATTGTTGTGATAGGACACTTCTTTTATGGAGTGGGAATCAAATTTCTTTCTCAGTTAAATTGTGTGTGAGATTGCACAGACAACATGGACTCAATAGTAGGACAGAGGTGTGCCTAGGATGTCATCATTGGGTGGGCATTAGGCTTGCTTGAGGGGACAAAAAAAAAAAATCACTAAATGGGCACAATCGCGGGTTTCAAAGTTTCAAAGTAGTAGTATTGCTCAACATATGTTGTGTGGACAACACGTTGCTGATGCTGGCTAATAGCCTATACAACACAACAATATAGACTGGTCCAGCAATTGCAGCCCAGCAGCTCTCCCAGAACATTTTAGAAAAATTAGATGTCATTTCCTGCATTCTGTTGTGTTTTCACGGGTTGTTAAATATCTTAATTCATCATCATCCCAAATCCAAACCCTGAACCAAAGACTGGCATGACTTGGCTTTATGATTGATTCATGCCAGTCCAGTCTTTGAGGGCTCGGGGCTTACACTGTAATTCAACAATGTCATGTAGGCTACTCTCAGTTTTAGAAGTTTTAATTCTAATTTAAATTTAATTATTGCAGCTTGCTAAATTGGTATAGGCTAATTTGTGCTGTTTGTGGGCTAGCTAAAATGTAGGCTATCCAGAGGCGACGTGTCTCCTTACCATGACTTGATTAAGTAATTCAGTTAGTGGTTCGGTAGTATTCAGTAGTTAGTAAGTTGTTGTATATGAATTGTGATCTTAATATGGTATGGTTAGTATGGGGCTTATAAGGCTGTAGTACAACAGGAACAGTTATTCTCCTTCAATAATATTTAGAAAAGATGGTCTATTCATAGGAACAAAACCCACAACTACAAGTGCCTAATAGTGTCCAAATAAGTCCTAATTACGTCTTTTTGATTGAGAATAACTGTTCCTGTTGAACTACCACCTTATAAGCCCCTTACTGAGTAAAGCATATTGAGATCATTCATATACTAGCTTACTTACTACGAATAAGCAGTAATTAGAAGTTTATATTGGAGAAATTCTAGTTAATGGTTTACTATGGGTAGAATAAGCTCATGTAGAATAATGTGTTAATAAGTTATTTGTAATGACTAACAAACGCCTAGTATGTTATTAATCTGCATGGTAATAAGCTGCTAGTTAATGGTGAATATGTGTACCCTAATCTAAAGTGTTACCGACATTTGTAAACCAGCTAATCCAAATATCGAACAGTTTTATCGGTGGCACTAAGCAGTTTAAAGTGGAAAGAGTTGAAAAGCTGGAGAATGGTAGCCTACATTTTGTAAAAAAAAAAAGAAAGAAAAGAAAAGAACAAAAAAAAGTAATTTTACTGATAAAAGCTAAAAGTTCAGTATCTGCTTTAAAGAGAGATAAAAGATGTCAGATGTGCTTAGAAATAGCGATAGCTGTGTTTTTCACCCTGAGTTTTCATTCATTTCATTGGGTCATAGGGCAGATATTTATCCAGATGGGACAGAGCTTATGTCTCTTTAAATGCCACTCTTTCCAATCATTAAAAAAAAAAAAACACAATCAGACTAGCCTTTGAGAAGTTGAACGATATCAGTGCTCTAGTAGGCCACCCGGGTCCCCCTCGTGGTCCTGTGTCCCGAGCCCAATCCAGTTTATCTCTTATACGCCACCAAGCGGATCCGCAGCTGTGGAGCTTAGCAGTGGAAATTCGTCTCACATCTGGCCTCTGTTTGTTTGCCACCCTGTCAGGCTGAAGCAGGCAACCTAAATAGGAGGACAGGATCCAGGCCTGGGCTAGCTCTCAGGGTTAGCACCAGGCCTGTCTCTGCCACACTTTTCTTCTCCTCCCCTCTCCTCTTCTCCACTCCTCCTCTACTCCTCCTCAGCCCTGTCAGCTGGGCCCGGCTTCCTGTCTCCGGTCTGAAGTAGAACTCCCAGAGCTCAGCTGTCGGCTGGCCGCCGGTGGCTAAAGAGAGACAGGACCTCGTGATGCTCATTTGCCGCCTCTCCTCTCTCTCTCTGTCTCTCTCTCGCTCACCTGTTTCCTACTTGGCTGGTGTCAGTGTCTGTCCACCCACGACCCCCAGATTGCCACTGCTGTTCTCTACAGCCTCAGGGCAAAGGTTCTCTGTGTGTGTCTCTGGGTGTCTCTGTGTGTGTCTTTGTGTGTGTCTGTGTGTGTGTGTGTGTGTTTGTGTATGTGAGGGAGAGTAAGAGAGTAGAGAGAGAAGTGAAAATTTGCTCAAGTTCTAGCTCTCCTCAAGAGTTGAAGTGGACTTAAGCTGAAGTCTGTTGTACAGGCAATTGAATCACCCAACTCAGCAATACCTGACTACCTCAATAAATACTTTAGGAAATCATCACTATACCAAACACTGGTCTGTTAAATGTCATGTGAAGTCATACCTGTTTTTCTTTTTTCTTTTTTTAAATTTCAGCACCAGCTTAGCTCACACACACACACACACACACACACACACACACACATACATACAGCGTGGTGGTTAAGGAACCTGGCTAGCGTGCAAGTAGCCTGAAAAGTTGTGGGTTCGAATCCCAGCTGTCACCGTTGTGCCCTTGAGCAAGGCACTTAACCCTAAGTTGCTCGAGGGGAGACTGGCCCTGAACAATTGATAACTGACAAGCTGTAAGTCGCTTTGGATAAAAGCATCTGCTAAATGCATAAATGTAAATATATATATATATATATATAATACTATTGATATATCATTGATTGATCATAATAGCTGCTTCACCAGTTCCATAAGCAATCACCTCTGTTACTGTAGCAACACTTTGCATGTACTGGTGTTTCTTTCAGGAAATGCATTTCTAGTTATATTTTGTATTATTTCCTTTGCACCTGCTGCAGGGGCCTTGATCTGCAGGGTTCTAAAGGGCAAGCTCATGAGCATGAAATGGGATCTCCATCACACACACACACACACACACACACACACACACACCGAACCAGCCCCTCTTCCCCTTCAGCATCCCATGTGTGTGTGTCTGACACCTCTCCTCCGGCAGTGGAAAGCCGCGACCTTTCTCGAAAGTTTACCACTTTAAATATTTAGCTTTGGCTCACGCGCCGACCCCTTCTGAGCCCTCGGCGTCCGGTGGCTGCTCATCTAGGTGACGAGCCACTCTGTACGGATTCCCACTCGGCGGCCGCGTCACTCACTCTCTGTTTGACAGGCTTGCAGTGTTAAAACAAACATGAGAAGGAGGACAGGGAGCGAGAGAATGAGAGAGAGAGAGAGAGAGAGAGAGAGAGAGAGTGGGGTCTGCTTTGAGGTTTTGCCTGTGGCCAGGTGTTACTATGAGAGGAAGGAGCGATGAAAGAAAAACAGAAGTGGCCATCTTCTAGGTGTAAAAGAGACCCCCCGCTGTGGCTGCACACTCATCTAATGGAGCTCCCAGATCTCCTCCCCTTAAACAGACCATTGAACCGCTACAGACAGACACCTTTTGTGCCTCTCTGTCTTTTCTTCCCTTTCTCTTGTCTCTTTTTTCGCTCTCATTTTTGGCAAAAGGAAAAGGACAACTGATTATATTTCTATACATGACATCACATGGAGGTGGACGTACAGGTTGAAGGTCATTCCTCAATTTAAATCGTTCCTCCGGTGTACAAGCTGCTAGGAAAATGGTGCTAGTGTTGGTCCGATGTTTCACTCATTTCCTGAAAATAAAAAAGAAATTTTGATTTGCAAGTAAATGAATATCACATTTGCTATTATTGCGTGTCACATTGTGGAACTTTATTTACACAACGTTTGAGGTGAGGAGTCTAGGGTCTCGATCGATTTTTTAATTTTTTTATTTATTTTTTTTTTTTTGACTATTTTTTCAGCGACGACATAAATTCAAGCGAGTCTGTGAGTCGCACAGCCTGTGACTGCTTCTGCATTCGGAGGAATGGCGGAGTCAGCAGGAAGCACATTAATGCATGAAAAATGAGGCGTGCTGAAAGACTGAAAGGCCACATCAGATTCGGCTTATTAAGACACAGACCCCGGGCGCAGCCCCCCGACCCTCCGTCTGCTGAAATACGAACCTGTGACAAGAGAGAAAGAGAGAGAGAGAGAGAGAGAGGGAGGCCGGGCAGGGATAGCCTGGCACTGCCCGCAGCGGGCACACCTGGGGCATTGTGTACGGATGGCACTCCCATTCATTCTTATTAACATTTCTTTTCTTTGGGAGGCCTTTCTTTTTTGCATTCATAAGCGACATGTAGCAAAAAATGTGCCTTATTGAATGCGAAGATACTGTAGCCTGTAGCCTAATTAGCGGTTATTACTGCACAGTGGAGTGACTGCGTGTGTATGATAATTTGATTGAAGTCTGTCTCAGCATGCCCACTTAGCGTTGCAATTTAATTTTTCTCACTTTCTCGAGACTTGTTTTAGAGTGCGTAAAACAAGCACATTTTCTTTTGCTGCGGGTTGCTGGTACTTGTTAATGTTAGCCGCCTGAGTATTTGGTTGACCTGGAGAGTTTAATACACTCTAGAGCACTCTAAGTCCTCTTCACTGCCTTCTCTTTCACACACACACACACACACACACACACACACACACTCTCTCCCTGTGCCTCTCTCTTTTCCCTTCTTTTACTATTCTTCCATCTCCTCTTCCTCAATTCTCAGTTTCCTCTCCCCTACCCCCTCCCCCCGTTTCCCTTTCAAATTTGCACTTAACACCTTCCTGCGGATCGCCCCTTCATTCATCAACACTGTTTGTCCCGGTGACAAGCGGGCCGCTTCCAGAATATCAATATCGGCTAAGACAATGTGTCGCTCCGCCCAGCCAGTAACCTTCAGCTAAATGTCACTCTGCTTAATCCTATTTGAAAATTAAACATCGGAAAACCTTTAGCATTCTCTTCCTCTCCTTCTCTGCTCCCTCCATCCCTCCCTCCCCCTATTCCGTCTCTCACCCGTCTTCCTCCTGCTTGCTTTTTCTATCCATTCCGAACACCTGTGACATTTGTAAATATTATGTTTCTCTTGCTGCTAATATTTGTTTGTTGGTTCTTAAATAATACCAGTGGCCAAGGATGATAAAGTGGGACAATTGGATTTTTACACCTATCTGTGTGTGTGTGTGTGTGTTTGTGGGTGTGTGTAGGGGGAGAGCGAGGGAGAGAGAGAGAGAGATGTCAGGTGCCGGCCCAGTGGCTTTGTAAAGAGAGAAGCGAGTGACAGAGAGAAAAGAGAGAGATTGGAGAGAGGCGACACGTGAGGAGATCCCCCCATGCATCAAATGCACATATTTACATAAACAAATCCAGGCCGTATAGGCAGTAATTACCGTGGCGACAGCGCGGGTCCAGGCAAGAGAAAGAGGGTGTCTGATGCAGACAGATAGGCACAATGACTGAGGCAGAAACTCCATCAAAGTGCCGTGGTGCAAGTATACTCACATTGACACTTTCCCTCTCTTTCACACTCTGTGTGTCTTTCTCTTATACACTTCCACACACACACACACCACACACACACACACACACACACACACACACACACCGAGACCGTGGTCTCTTTTGTATGCATGAGGTGCATGGTATGAGAAGCAGGCTCTCTTCTTGAAGGAGATGGAGCCCATATTTCCACATTTGAAGATTATAGTTCCCACTAGCACTGAAGGAGAGCAGGGTACATCCATGCAGAAACTGTCAGCAAAAGCCCAATTATGCCGCTGCTAAATAGGCCTCTTTGGAGATGTTATAACATGACAGTCCCCCTGATAAAGGAGGCGATATGTCTTCCTGTGGTTTTCATATGTGGTGCAATAAATGTAATTACGCTTCAGAAGTTCAAAAGTTGTGTTTGCGACTTAACCACGTCGTTGTGGCTACTCATTTGGATGTTGTCACTTTTGACAAAAGTTCGAGTCGACGTCAAAGAAGTAACCACTAGTACTTCCAGTGTGCTGTAAGTCACATTATGAAGTAAAAGGTGAAATGTATGTCTGCTTTATGGTAACACGAGCGCTGTATATTTTGCCTTCTGTAATCCAGTTGGTAAAGTCAAAATGTCAAAGCTGACAGCTTATGATGGATGTTGTGAACAAGCCAGGAATCTATGATGTGTAGGGTGTGTGAAGCTTGGTCAACTGAATTCTGTAATTTCATTCATTCATTCGCGTTACGTACTGTGTATCTCCGAGACAGGGGACAATGACATGAGTGCACAGAGCCCTGACCGATGTGTGTGGTTTTGTTTGTGTGTTTTCAGGTGGGAGATGCAGGAGGATGCCGAGCTGGAGGATGAGGAGAAGACTCTGGTGGATCACCTCCAAAAAACCTGGTTTACCTCCAGCACTGACCCCCCTTTATAATCCAGAGATCCACTCAGCACCAGAAATCCTGTCCATCATTACATTACATGCTGCAGCATTCATCAGATATACGCACACATTTTTTTTTTTTCCCCTATTGTGCTGATATTATTCTGGCACCATCAATCACCAATCTTATTTGTTTAGAATTGTTTTATATGGAAGCATAAATGTGTCTCATTATACTTTCTTTTCTGTTTTGCTGTAAAATATTTTTGTTTTTCTGTTTTTTGTCGAAGGTGCTTCTCCAAATGTCTGTTGGTGCTACATTGTATGGTTCTCCATGCAATAGTTGTCTCTCAAGCACACAGCAGAATGTGCAGTTTATGTTTGGCGGATGCCAGGAGAGCACATGTAGCTTTTTACACAGTTTACATAAAACTGTCTCTGTGTGTTTTGTAATATGGAGTAGTCACTCAACGCTGTAATAAAATAGAACATGTCTAACTACACTGTGTCTTTTGGTATGAACATTTTTGTGACATCTGAAATCTTTTGTACTGCTTAAATGGATGGCTATATATTTTTTCTTTTCTCAAAATAATGTCTGTCCTTATATTCATTCAAAAGAGAGGACATATGTGTATAGTGGCATCCAGACAATGCTGAATGCAGTCTCTGAAGTGACTATTATTATAATGTATATAAATCAATGAAAGGATGAGCATATACCTATTTTGTGTTTGGTTTGAAATGAATAGCATGGGTAAACAGCAGTTATCTTCTAACAAATGCAAGGCAGTTTAAAAAAAGACACCTTTGAAATGGTATTTTGCGATCAAAGACTTAATGCCTCATCGGGTTGATGCAGTGTGGTTAGCTGTAGTTGTCAAAGGGTGTATTGTGTATTTCAAGAGCCTCTGAAAAGAACATGTTTACTCACGTCACGCCTTTGACAATGGGAAAGTCTTTGAATGACATCTACGAAATAGAAATTGTTTGATGCCATTATCCTACAAAGAAGAATAATCATGGTAACACAAGCAGGCTATTAAAGCAAAACAAGCTAAGGGTTATTGTGTCTAAAAGTCCGCGTAGACCAACAGACTTCACCGAAAAAACAACTTGTCAAAGCACACAAAACACTGAGCTTTCTGTCGAGCATCCCACCAAAATGGTTACTGCGTCTTTAAGCGTAGTAAGGCTCCCTGAAACGTCACATTTCCGTATCCGGCAAATTCTTCCTGTTTTCTGCAACAAGGAAGCAGAAGGTGCATGATGGTTGAGATTTCCACATTTGCTTGTTATGATGGTATGTGAGTGAAACGAAAATGCATGTTTCTCAGTTTATATTTGTCCCCTTGCCTGGTGATCATTGCTGCCGACGGATGTGGACATTAAGTCCAACGCGGCGGTGAAATTAAGTGTTATAGTTTACAGAACAGCTAGCATTTTTCATTAAATTATATGCAAACATTGGCTGTGCTTGATTATTAGTGAAGTCATTCGGCCCTGAAGCATTTCGTTTGAAAAACCTGCAGTGTTAAGATTGTTTGTTATACGTTTCGGTTAGTAGGCTAAGTTATGTCAACATGATAGAGAGGACAGAAAGTGCACAGTGTGTTTGAATTACTGCACACACTTGGCACAACAGATCAAGTGTAGCCTAATCTTAACCTAATTTCAAATGCAAGCAAGTCATTCAAGTGGTAAGGTACACTATTAAATCAGCCCAATGGTTTGCAGTTGTTGCAGTTCCGTTTGTTTATTCATTCACAAGTTGACAGACAGTCTTAATCACTCTTGTGTTTTTTTGTGTTGGAGAAATAGGCTGTAAGCCTGTCTGTTCAGTCACAGTGTTAAGGCTGTTAGTTGTAAGCAGGTCAAACACTTCAGAGAGAAGTAGCTTACAAGTCATTTTGTTTTCAATATATGACTCTAACATTGTATGACGCTAACATTGCAGGATAATTGTCTGTGACACACTCAAGACGTCCATGCTGGTCAGAACAGGGTCGTGCATATTCTTATTTTTCTTTATAAACATGGCCCAGATGGCTCAAGAAGACAAAGAAAAGACAACTGCTCTGAAAGGTAAACAAGACCATTTTCATTTGTCTGCAAGGAGACTTGGGCTGCATTAACATTTCAGTTTTAAAGACCTTTAATTGTTTTTGTTATATCTGTCTTTGGCAAGGCATATATTGTTATATTCTGTTATATTCTATATCTTCGGCAAGGCAAGTTCATTCATATAGCATTTTATTTTCAGTGCCAGTTCAATGTGTTTTACAAAATAAAGATGTTAAAAAAAAAGTTACTAGACGATACTAGGCAAAGGCATACATGAATAAAAACAAAACGGAGATTTCTGTGTTTGTTTTCATTTGGTGTTATAGGTCTATTTACAAGTTACCAAACTGCACTGTTAACAAAAAACAATGTCACAGTGTGCTGCTGTATAACCTTGACAGTGACCTGTCTATCACAGATTGTGGGCATGCAAGAAGATGTATACTAAACTACTGTTTAAGAAGCATCAAATAAATACTAACCATAACTATTAAGTGAAGATCACACTAGTAAATTTTAACTGTACTGTTAGGTATGTATATGTTTATCTTATTTATTTATTTATTTTAGATTTGCTGTCCAGGATAGATCTTGATGAGCTAATGAAGAAAGATGAGCCTCCCCTCACTTTCCCAAAGACGCTGGAGGAATTTGAGTATGCCTTTAATGAGCGTAAGTTTTTCTTTAATGGATTGACAGTCTTCTGTTTACTGTTATATCAGCATGATGGCTTTGACCAGATGCTGTGTGGAATGTGGAATGCGAAGAATGGACAAGTGTTTGTTTATTTATTTTTTGTCATTCTGTGAGTTATTGTGGGTGTGTGTTGTTTGTATAGGTCTCTGTTAATGGTATTTGAATGGTTTAAAAAGTTATTCCAAAATGATTTCTGTCAGTGTATACTTGTAGACAAAGCAATATCACAATATCAATGAGATCTATTTTTTTGTTTCTTGATAGCATAGCAATAAAATCAATAAAGTAATATTGTTGGTATTAGTACAATGTGCTAATTGGCTTATGTGTCTAGCTAGGTGTCTATTATATTATTATTATTATTAGCTGTTCATTTTAGGGTAATAGTGTAAGCCTATTGTAATAGTGTAAGCCTAGCTTGCTTCCCTGAAGTTTGTGTGATGGGTGGTGTGTGTCTGTGTGTGTGTGTGTGTGTCTGTGTATGTGTGTCTCTGTGTGTGTGTGTGTGTGTGTGTGTGTGTGTGTGTGTGTGTGTGTGTGTGTGTGTGAGAGAGAGAGAGAGGGAGAGAGGCGGTGGGGTATGGTAGTGTGGTAGTGTAGCGTAGTGTGGCTCTGCTGAAGCCTAGCCTCCTCTGATGATGCAGTGATTTTATTGTGCATTTGCTGCCGCCTCTCTGGGGATGGGGATGGCTGTCTGTCTGGGCTCATGCAAGGGGGCCCCACCTGCCCGCCCGCCCGCTAGCCCGCTAGCAGCGCTGGCTGGCTGGCTGGCTGGCAGCTCTGGACACGAGGTGTTTGGAACGGGCTGTCAGAGACCTACTCATCCCTGCCGAGCACTTGACGGGGGATTTGCATAACCTTGCTTCTCCATCCAAACTCCATCCTCCTGCTATCCCCACCCCCCCCACCCCCGGCTCCCCGCTCCAGCCACCACCGCACCTCCTTAGCACACAAGAAAAACCCTGAATGCCATTTTTTGCGTTGACTGAAAGCTGTTTTTTTTTTCTTTTTTTTTCTTTCTTTTTCCTCCTCCCCCTTCTCACGCGCTCTGTCTCCCTCTCTCTCTTCGAAATGTCACTCACTGGGCATCTGTTGCAAGCTCACTCTGTGGATGACTTGGGAACATTCTAGAATATGAGACCACTTCTTATGGTTGCAGAAGCACCTGGTGGATAAGGAGAAAGTGTGTGTGTGTGTGTGTGTGTGTGTGTGTGTGTGTGTGTGTGTGTGGTGAGGGGACCAGTAGAATTTTGAAAAAGATAATACGAAACACAAAGAAGATAAAATGCACACACACATACACATACACACACACACTTTTTGGCAAGGATATCTTGTCTTAATCCTTAATGATGATGGCTTCATCATATTAGCCCTGAGCCTTTTTTTTTCATTACTGGAAATCCAAGGTTATGTACACCCAATTAAGCCTCCGAAATAGAGAACAGCATGCTAATTACGGATGGAGGGGGAAAATGGGGGAAAAGTTGAAAACGAATACTCATGAGATACTGAGAGAGAGGACTGTGTGTGTGTGTGTGTGTGTGTGTGTGTGTGTGTGTGTGTGTGTGTGTGTGTGTGTGTGTGTGTGTGTGTCTATGTGTCTATACAGAATAGGCATCGGAGCTGAACTTTCCCCCACGCGCCGTGCGCTTTCATCAGGCTCGACTCTTCCTCCTGTTAGGCACCGCCTGTTCCAGAAACTGCTCATCTTGCTCCCTTTCGCGAATGCATAATTGATTTCTTCAACACGCACACACACACGCATGCACGCACGCACTCACACATACACACACACACACACACACACACACACTCATCTTTTTTTTTTTAGCCTCCCCTTTATGCACTTGCTGTTTCAGACCCATTTCAACCCCAACACCCCCACAAAGTCAAGCTTCAGGCCTGAATTTGTGTGTGTGTGTATATGTGTGTGTGTGTGTGTGTGTGTGTGTGTGTGTGTGTTTGAGGGTCTGTGGCTGGGTTTTGAGTAAAAGAAGTCTGTTAAACACTTTGCATTGATGAATGGCTTTTTAGTGTTACACGTGTCAAACAGCGGAGGATGAAAACAAGGAGCGTAAAAGCTTCAGATCACGAGCTGTGGTGAACCTGTCTGCTGCTAACCATGCATAAAAGGCCTTGCGTGCTTTTTTTAAGGGAAGTAAAAAAAAAAATGCTTAGACGACCCTTTTATCTTCAAAGATACTAATATACGTCATGTTTTTTTTTTTTCCTTGCTCGTTGCTACGGAGATGTAATTGAGAAAGTATGAGGATTAGCGGCCCCCGAGGCTATTTGGGTTAGCGTTTGCACTTTGAGTATGTTTGCCTGTGCGCCTGCTTGCTTGCTCGCTCGCTCGCTTTTCCGTCAGAGAGGTCACAATGAAATTTAGGTCTGTTTTAAGGCTTGTTATCTCCCAGTGTCAACAGAACAATGGATGGTGTGCCTCTTCCCAAAAGCCGTATTTGCTACCATTAAAATCTACTCTTCCCAGCCCCAATCTCAAAGCTTTCTAATTACTCAAATGGAGAGAACCAATATTTTTCATATTGCATGCAGACACTCCAGTTGATGTAAAGGATGTTTAATTTGGGTTCTATGAGGATAAGGGTTATGAGGTGTTAACCTCCCTCCTCCACACACACACACACACACACACACACACACACACACACACACACCACATTTCTGCATGCTGGTGATCGAGCGCTTTCATTTGGAGCCGTAATGATGTGGCCTGCTTTACATTCATGCAGAGGCCCCTCCATTACTCTCTGTCTCATTGCTTGGAGCCCCTCACCGCTGCCTGGGCTGGGCTAGGTTGGGCAGGGTCCTGACCGATGTGCTGGAGCTTGATGCCTCTGGATGGAGGGTGGAGGGTGGAGGGGTGAGGGTGGAGGTGGAGGTGGAGGCATAGGGCTCTAAGCAGGGCTCCCTTAGGGCGTGGCAGTAGTGCCATGCTCACCCACCCCTGCAGCTGCCCCGAATCTGGTTAGCGAGGGTCAGAGCTGGCAGAGGTCCACGCGCCGCCTCGACTCGCTACGCCAAGCCGTGCTGCTCTGCTCCGCTCCGCTCCACTCTGCTCCACTCTGCTCTGTTCATTCCAGCCAGACTGGCACACGGCTGGGCCTGAGAGGATCCCACGAGCAGGCGTTCAAACGGTGAAGAGAGAAAGAGAGAGAGAGAGAGAGAGAGAGAGAGAGAGAGAGGGTGTGGGGGTGAAATGGAGAGAGGGAGGCAGCTTTCCATGAGCAGACGTTCAAATGGTGAAGTTGCAGAAAAAGAGGGAGAGGGCTGGGGGGTGCAGAAAAAAGAGAGAGAGGGAGAGAGTGTGTCTGTGATCTCAAGGACTGTCTTGGGCCTAAATGAAGGGAGCTCACATGAGTCACTAATCTAACTGCGTGTGTGTGTGTGTGTGTGTGCGTGCGTGCACGCACTTGCGCATTCATGCGTGTGTGTGCGTGTATGTGTGTGTGTGTGTGTGTGCATGCATGAGAAGCAAGGTGCGAGTGGTTTTACCAGGAGACTCAGGTGAGCTTTGGAGCAGGCACACAAAGTGAGACTTGAGAGAGAGAGAGAAAGATAGAGTGAGAGAAAGAGAGAGAGAGAGAGAGAACACCACACCAGCTGTCCAGGCCAGCCCCTGCCAGACATCCCAGAAGGCCATTGGAGTGGCGAGCGGCGCAGAGGAGCGCAGCGCTGTCTTCTTCTTCAACCCCGGCTGGCACACCTGCCAGATGGGGGAGAGGCAGCCAAACACATTTAATTGCACAGAGAGATAGAGAAGGAGAAGGGGAGAGAGAGAGAGAGAGAGAAAGAGAGCGCGAGGGATAGAGTGTGTGTAGATGAGTCCAAGTCTTGAACTGAAGGTCAGAGCCAGTTTTCTTGCGACAGTTGCAAGCCACTCTCTCTCCCTGCCCACGCTGGCTCTAAATAAATAAACAAAGATTCTTCCTCCTCTGTCCATTTGGCAGTAGTAGAGACAGAGTCTTCCTCCATCACTCTGTTTGTTCTCCGTACACTTTTCTCTCATATTGACCCTCTAAGTGTTTTTTGACTCCCAAGGGAGGCGGGACGGGTAAAGGCTAGTCCTGGGTGAGGACATGGTCATGGTCTTTACAGCAGGGCTGTAGTCTACGTGATACACAGGAATACGCTGTATAACCATTTAAAAAGTTCTTGGGTTAGCATGTATCCTGTAAAACACAGGCTGCAATACTGACAACACTGTAATTGTACAGGACAGTATAACCACTACAGTAGTATACCCACTACAGCATACTAGACTACAGCACTGCTTCTTGGTGAGTGTGGATGTTAAGGCCAGGCTACATGAGGCACATGACTGAAGCAATCTGCTACACAAATCATGACATTTTTTTAGAGGGCTGGTCTTTTTTTTTTTTTTGTTGGGGTGAGGGGTGGGGGGGGTGTAAATGACAAGCTCTTGCATTTGTTGTAGCCAGTTCCATTGTTTATAGGGGAAGCTAACTGTTTCAGCCAGACACTCCGCAGTACGAAACAGTTTGGTTGCACGCACCGCACCTGGTGATAGCCAAGCCTGTGTCTGTCAGTGTCTCTTACCCACTCTCTCTTTCAAATTTATCACTCTCTCTCTCTCTTTCTTTCTCTCTCTCTTCTTTCTTTCTCTCACACACCTCTCTCTTTCTCTTTTGAAACAGGTGGGCAGCTAAGACATACTAAGACTGGTGAGGCCTTCATCTTCAACTACAGAGAGGACCTGCACCGGTGGAACCAGAAGCGCTATGAGGCTTTGGGAGAGGTAGATATCTAGCCTATATATAGAGAGAGTGCCTATATATGTGTCTTAGTGATCTCCCTCTAGGCTGTCACACAGTGCAAAATGAAGGCCTTTACTTCCCTATCAGTGTGTGCCGTTCTCAGTATCAAACTATGTGTGTGTGTGTGTGTGTGAGTGTGTGAGTGCGTGAGTGTGTGTTTGTGTTGGTGAAGTCAAACATGAGTCAAATTCAGAAAAAAGGTGTTTTCAATAAGTGGTGTGTGTGTGTGTGTGGTGTATCTGTGTGTGTGTGTGTTGAACTAAAGTATCACAGTATCATTAGGGTGAGAAACTTGGCTAACGATTTTGATATATCACGTGTATCTCTGTTTTCCACTTTTAATAACTTTGTAATTGGATTCCACACAGTAATTGGAAGAACACTCTGGAGAATGGACTGGAACCGCACACCATGCATACTACACACATATACTGTACATACGTGCGTGCATACATACACACACACACACACACACACACACATTCAAACACTCACACATCCACCCACGCAGA
>PYXC01000412.1:147500-157500 GCA_015244755.2 Tenualosa ilisha | reverse complement strand
ACATTCTATCTGCCAAGAAGTCAGTATGGAAAACACTGTCTATTCAGCAGTTTAATCATTTCCCCTTTTATGGGAACATCACAGTGTTGTGTTTTTGTTAGCCTTGTATGTGTTAATGTTTATGTTAGTGTTTGTACTGTGTCAGTGTTGGTATCCTGCCTGTGTTGTGCTGTGCTGTGCTGTGGTTATTATTGGGATAGTTTTTGTGTTTTGTGCTTTTGTTGTGTTGTGGTAAAGTCTGTGTCGTTTCCTTTCATGTTGTGTCCTGTCGTGCTGTGTTGTGTCAGTGTCAGTGTCAGCGTCAGTGTTGTGTCAGTGTTGTGTCAGTTTCAGCATCAGTGTTGTGTCAGTGTTGTGTCAGTGTTGTGTCAGTGTTGTGTCTGTGTTGTGTCAGTGTCAGCATCAGTGTTGTGTCAGTGTTGTGTCATTGTCAGTGTTGTGTCAGCGTCAGTGTTGTGTCAGTGTTGTGTCAGCATCAGTGTTGTGTCAGCGTCAGTGTTGTGTCAGTGTCGGTGTCGGTGTCAGTGTTGTGTCAGCGTCGTGTCAGCGTCGTGTCAGTGTTGTGTCAGTGTTGTGTCAGCGTCAGTGTCAGTGTTGTTGTCAGCGTCAGCGTCAGTGGCAGTGTTCCCACAAGGCTATCTCCTCTTCTCTCTCATCTGTAGTATCTTGGTGTAAACGGTACACTTATAAATGCCTCTGTGTGTGTGCGTAGGTGCTTGCATGTGTGCTTGTGTGAGTGTGTTTGTGTGTGTGAGAGAGAGACTATGTCTCTTAGCGTGTGTGTGTATGTGTGTGTGTGAGAGAGAGAGTGTGTCTTTAAGCGTGTGTGTGTGTGTGTGTGTGTGTGGTACCTTCCAGTGCCTATTGTGAGAGTGAGCTAAGAGCATTGTAGGTATCAAGCTTTACTACCCTTAGTGTCCTTCTAGTCAGTGGGCCTCTGTTCTTAAGCGTGTGTGTGTGTGTGTGTGTGTGTGTGTGTGTGTGTGTGTGTGTGTCTGTGTGTGGCATTGTCACGCTGATGCGTGCCAGGGACTTAGCGTTGCTTGGCATTCCATTCCTGCGGGCCCTCTATTAAGAAACTAATAAGAGGGTGTTAATTACGAGACGGAGAGGCTTTGTAATTACGGCGATAGGACGCAGCAGATGAGGCCGCTCCCTTTCTCTTCCTCCTCCTCCTCCTCTTCTCCTCCTCCTCCACGTCCTCTTCCTCATCATCATTCTCATCTTCTTCTTCTTCTTCCTCTTTTTCTACTTCTTCCTCATTGTCTAGTCTCCTCTCTTCCATCTATCAGCAGTTGTCCTCCAGGGACAACCTTGAGCGAGAATGTGCGACCAAAAATGTGTTTTTAAAGTCAAAAGATAATTCTTCAATTGCCTCAGTCGGGAGAGAGGACATGCAGACTGGAGATTGTTGGGTTGCTTGGCAGGATGTCTGTTATTTTGCTATTCAGACAAAAAGTCAGTCTAGTTTCTTCTCCTCTTTAGAGTAGAGTAGGCCTGCCTTGAGAATGGTCTATGCCTAGCCCAGCTAACAGCACATGATTGTGGAAGCAAGGAATGTTTTGTGTGAATGTTCTGTGTGTCTGTGTGTGTGTGTGTGAGGGGAGGGGCTCTGTCTTTATCATTGTGTGGTTGTATGTATCTGTTTGTGTGTGTGTCTCTGTGTGTGCGGGTACGTGTGTTTGCATTGTGTGTTTGTGTGTGTGTGTGTGTGTGTGTGTGTGTGTGTGTGTGTGTATATGTCTGTGTGTATGTCTTGTGCTCCTGATCCTGATCCTGCTGTAGTCTTCCATATGCCTTCCTCCAGCTCGTCTCCAAAAACCACAGAGTCCTGTCAGTCCTGTCAAACAAAGGCATCACACTGCACCCCCCACTGCCACCCCGCCAGTGCAAACACCCACCACATGCCGGCACAGCCCCAGTTACAGCACCAGACAGAACACAGTGCACTACAAACTCAAAAATGTGTGCAAAGATCTGCCCCGTCCAGAAGCACCCCCCCCCCCCCCAAACACACACACACACACACACACACACACACACGCATGCACACACACACCCACACACACTCGCTCCAGCCCTCAGTCTCCTTTATCCCTCAGAGACCACCCCCATGCACAAACACAAACACGCACACACACACACACACACACACACACACACACACACACACACACACACACTTCGCCATATGAGAGCACCCCAAAGCCACCTGAGGCACACCAAAACTAATGCGAGCGCAAATGAAATTTCTGCCAGACGCATCGATGTCATTAAGCACAAAGCATATTGCGCTTCACATTCATTCCGCTGTTCACACAGGCCGAGTGACATTTTAGCGAATTAGGCGCTGTGACGACATAGAGCGTCCCCACCCTAAGCCCCTCTCCTCTCCCACCACCCCCCACCCCCCCCCAACCACACACACACACACACACACACACACACACGTAGCATTTGTTCATTTTTGACCATTCGCTTTCTGTTCCGCTCACCAACAGGAGGGGTGACAGACCCCCCATCATCTCATTTGCTCTGGTTTGAAGGCTTTGTAGAGTCTGATAAGGGTTAATGTCTCAACGCATCACTCAATTTGATCCTAATGTGTGTGTGGTGTGTGTGTATGTGTATGTATGTGGTGTGTGGTGGGGGTGGGTGGTGGTGTGGGTGTGTGTGTATGTGTGTGTGTGTGTTATGTGTGTGCGCGCCTTTGTGTTTTCCCCTGACCAACCACTGGTGGGGTATAATCAGATAAACACCGGGTAGTGTATTCCTCTCGGGCCAAACAATCGCGCGACCGTTCTTATTACTGTTATTACCTAATCCGCGTGTGCTCGGCAGAGACTTACACCATGTGACACGACGCAGCAGAAGAAGAGAGCAAGTGCCACCTCTCCTCACACGTTCGCGCCGAGGCGCTGCCGTCTCCGAGCTCCTGTCACCGGAGCCTATTTTTGGCACTCCGCACAATGACGCGTGCGAGCACACTGCTAACCCCGGTGTAGTTAAACAGAGCGAGGCCTACGCCAAAAGCTGCGCTCCGCTCGGCTCCGTCTGGCGTGGACCGTGTCAGATTGTGTCGGCTTATGACTCCAATATGGCTGGCTCCGTTTTGGCCACGTAAATATTTACCATGGCCAAAGGGTCAGGCAAGGCACCCGAGCCGCTCTTTCTTTATTTCCAGACAGCGTGTGTGTGTGTGTGCATGCGTGTGCGCGCGCGCATGTGTGTGTGGTGTGTGTGTGTGTGTGTGCGTGCATACGTGCGTGGTCAGTGTTTACCTCAATGTGAGACGGAGACTCTGTGGTCCACAGTTGAGATAATTAATCACGTCCAACAACACTCAGTCTGCCAGCATGTTGCTAATGGAATGAAAGTAAACAACAAGTGTTCTGATTCCGAAATCCCCCACAGCAGTCTGGAAGTCTGATGGAGTTTTATGGCCGCTACGGGCCAACCGATGGTGACGCCGACGAGCCTTTGGACTATTTTATGCCGCGAGCGTGCCGTCGCTTCCCAACCGAAGATCGAAGACCGAAGATCAGATCATCCTTGCTGATGCCAACTGAGATCCTCGTCACTTGCCATGTGTGCTAGGAAGCCGCAGACGCCAACGGCGAAACAAAAACGTCTGTCGCCTCGTGTCCTCATATATGAAGGCCAACACGCGCACGCACGCACACACACACACACACACGCACACACGCGAATGCCCACTCACGCTTGGAGTTATCAGCCAAACTCGAGCCAAACCACAACCTCCGTCATTTTTGCCCCCACAGATGGTACACAAGGGCTGGGGAAAGGCCCCTGTGATTCCAGCTGCTAGGACGAGATGGTGGTGAGGAGGGTGGAGGGAGGTTGGCTAGGTCGTTTTACACACACACGTGTGTGTGTGTGTGTGTGTGTATTCGCACGCACATGCGTGTGTGTGTGTATTCGCACGCGCATTCGCGCGCGCGCGTGTGTGTATGTGTGTGTATTCGGACGCACGCACATGCGTGTGTGTGTGTGTGTGTGAGTGTGTGAGGTTAGCAGGCAGGCGGCCGGCCAGGAGAAAAACAGAGAAAGTTGTTGATGTCATTGAGCCGTGAAACTTTTGGCCGTGGGATGAAATTACACCCTATACATGTTTCTTAGTGATGTAGCTCGGGGGATAAACATACCTTACATCAACTCGCTCGCTTGTACTTGAGATTTCTCCCTTTTGGCTGACATTCCCCCACACACTCACACACACACACACACACAAACATGCACACTGTTCTCCTCTGCTCTAGTCAGCTCCCTAGCCACCCCACTTATCACTCTCTCTCTCTCTCTCTCTCTCTCTTCTCTCTCTCTCTCTCTCTCTCTCTCTCTCACTTTCTCTCTCACACACACTCTCTCTCTGTCTCTCCCTCCTGGCTTCACTCGCTTTTTCTTTTTCTCTCTCCATTTCTTTTTCACTCACTCACTCACACACTCACACACTCCATCTCTGAGTGTCTACAGGCTAGATGTATATACGGCTGCATTCTCCATATGTTCAAAGCAATAGCCAGCACTTCTCAAAGTCATTTCAGCCTTCTTGTGGATCCAGCTTTCTATAGCCTATGTGTGTGTGTGAAAGAGAGTGTGTGTGTGTGTGTGTGTGTGTGTGTGTGTGTGTGTGTGTGTGTGTGTGTGTGTGTGTGTGTGTGTGCGTGTGTGTTTGTGTGTATGTTTGTACACAGGCCCTATGGAAGATAAGTTTGCATCACAACTGTTGTCAGTTAAAATGTCATGACTGCACTCACTGACTTCTGTTCTGCTCTCTTCTCTCTCTCTCCTCTGTTTTTTTCTCTGCTCTCTGTCAGATCATCACGCAATATGTTTACCAACGCTTGGAGGAAGAGTGCAACTTGACAAGAGAAATCCTCCCGGTAAGCACTGCGTATGCGCAACAGACACAGAGAGAGGGAGGTTGTGGGGCGGCCGTTTTTGATTTATTCCTACTGAGATTAAATAAGGGATTAATAAGGAGGTATGGATGTAAATAGGCCCCTGTCTCCACAGCCGATTATGATGGACGGACTCACGCGCGGGAAGGGAAGGAAAGGAAGGAGGGATTCGGGAATAAGCCTCCCTATCCGCTCGTTTTCATTCATTATTTCATTATTTATTTTTATTTTATTTGTTAGCGATGTGTGCGGTCCCGCTGCGCAAATTAAATGTATTGTGACAGCGTCGTTTTTTGGGGGAAAAAAAAAAAAAGAAGAAAGAAAGAAAGAAAGTAAGTGAGCGAAGCTGCTCTGTAATCTGTTTTGACTCCAAATGAGCTCTGAGTTGTTTTATTAGGCACCCAGACTTAGTCACAGCGGCTGCCTCTCCCCACAAAGAACGTTGGTGGAACTCTCTTGGGTTCCACACAGTAATAAAACAACAAAAAAATAAAAAAAAACATCTTTAAAATTATTTTAGGTGAAGTGTTGTTATTCATCACCTTCCTCCCAAAACATAGCAATAACTATCTAGATTGAACGTCCTGTTAAAATGTCGCGTCTCGCTGTATAAATCAGAGAGAACGAAAAGGTTTTCACAGACCCCACACAACCTCCCACTGCTTCCTTTGTATTGGCTGAGAGATCAGGTAAGTTTATTTGCCTGGGACAACCTGAAAGCTGATTACTGCTAGATAGATGACCTCGGCTGGAAGCGAATTAGACTGTGTGTGTGTGTGTGTGTGTGTGTGTGTGTGTTGTGTGTGTGTGTTGTGTGTTTGTGTGTGTGTGTCTGCGTGTGTGTGTTGGAAAAAGACACTGATCATTTTTTTCCTGTTGTGTACAGGGATTGTTTTTCCTCTAAGTGTAATTTTAGAGGGCTAAATGTGGATTCGGGCACCACACACACACACACACACACACACACACACACACACACACACACAGATAGGAGGTGGCTCCTTTTGGAGTGCCTCTGCCATCAATCTCGGAACAGCAGAGTTTTGGTTTTCGGAGGGTTTCCTGGCTCTGAGTCAGGATGAGTGTTTGATTTTTCGCCTCGTGCTGTTCCACTTTATTGAAATAAAAAGCAAATATAGTTTTTGGCACGCGCTATTGGGGACGGAGGAGGGTGAGGAAGGGTATAAAATTACCGGGAACGCCGGAGAGCGTGCCTCCTAATCGGCTGCGCTGGCCATGCCCTCCTGCCTGTCAAGTGAGCAAACAGATAATCAGTGCAAACACAGTCCGTCACTGTTCTCCAGTGTCCTGTGTTGGGGAGATGCCGGGAGATGCACCCTCTCTGTTTGTTTTTATCAACTTTTGCCCAGTATTGTGGGTTTTTTTTTGTTTGTTTGTTTGTTTTTTTGGTGGGGTGATATAGTCAAAGTAAATAAAAATCTATATGAAATATCAACTCAGAAACACAGTGTACATAACCTACTAGCAGGACTTTTTAACTAATTTGGAGAGGGAACTGGAGATTAAAACACAGTTGGTCAAGTGAAATTATCCTCACGATATGATTGAGAGTCTTTAGAATATCACCAAATTAGGCTATAATCCAGTGCAGTCTTAATCCACGGTTATTGAATATGTGATGCATGAGAGTGTGTAAAAAGGATGTGTGAACCTTACTTGTCCATTCTGTGTGCAGTGTTGTTTGTTTTGGGGGGATCTGTATTTGTGTATTTGTTTGCCTTGTGGACTTGAATCAGTGTGATCATCAGAAGATGTTATATGCTATGCATGTCTTGGTGGATATTAGGGCTTAAATGAGGCACCCAGGGACGTAAGGAGAATTTCAGTGTCTGGCTGACAATAAAGTATATAACCATCATCACCAACATCATCATCATTTCTCCCTCGTGTTTGCAGATGGACGCCACGGAGGACGAACCAAAGAGCTTCATCTACCTGAGCGAGGACGCGCTGACCAATCAGGACAGGCTGCTGCTGCTGATCCAGGGCAGCGGGGTGGTGCGCGCCGGACAGTGGGCCCGACGCCTCATCATCAACGACGACATGGACAGCGGCTCCCAGCTTCCCTTCATCAAGCGCGCCATGGAGGTAGAGAAATACTGCTTTGCCCGTAGTCAGAGAGCGCATTCACTTTAATAATGTAATAATGTCACAGACAGACAAACATACACACATACATATAGAGATAGACTAATTGATTGATTGATTGATTGATTCATTCATTCATTGATTCATTCATTCAATCAATCATTCAGACAGACTTTCGCATTAATAATGTCACAAGGAGATAGATAATCAGATGGATAGATAGATAGGTTGATAGTCAGACAAACATACACACATACATACACAGATAGATTAATTGATTGATTGATTGATTCTTTCATTCATTCATACACACATACATAGATACATACATTCATATCTGTACATATCTGTACATACACACACTCACTCACTCACACACTCACTCACTAATTCACTCTCGCATGCATTCATCCAGAAAGTCATTAATGGTAAATGGTCTTGCATAGGCCACCGACGGGTGCTGGTATTACAAATAAACAGCCTGTTGGCACTCTCTCCGATAACGGGTAATGGTTTGGTTCTTGTCAAAGGCGATATCCACTAATTGTTCACCAAAGCTAAACCTGATTTCTCTACCAGCTCTCTATAAAGTATCTGTAGGCAACTTATCCAAGCCAAATCTTACTTAATGCAGGGACTGAATGAGTGAGAGAATACTGCACCGTTATTACAGGGTGGGTGTTTAAGTGGCTTGTCCCTCTTCTGCTATATTTAATTGTTGTGTGGATGCTTTGTGGTGCATAGGCAATTAGGTTGGACAGGGAGTTCTTGAAGTGTTTTGACAGTGTGTATTTTAGCCTTGGGATAGATAATAGGGGTTCAGAATGGACACGTTGGTTGAAGGTTGTTTAGCGAGTGGTGGCCTCAGTAGTATTATTTTTTAATAGTGTGCCTCAAACTGCCTCACCTTGTCGAATTCCATTCCCCAAGGTTCCCATAACTTTGGGTCTTTTGGACCAGGTCTAAAACTTTTAAACAATTGTGAGTCTTTCTCTGTCTGAGGGGTGTGGGCGGAGGGGGATGTTTATGGATCACCCTTGATCTGTCTTTGGACACATAACAGCGCACGTCACAGTAGTGTGGAGGTTGCACAACATTTGTTCAGTTTGTACATTGTGTGGCTGGCCTTGCAGCTCCCTTGCACCCTCCAACCCTCCCCATTGCTCTGCAACCAGATAGCTGGTGCTGAGGCCTGGCTTCAGTATGTGTGTGTGTGTGTGTGTATGTGTATCTGTGCCTGTGTGTGTTTGAATGAATAGCTCCCTAGTTGCTCTGATCCCCCCTCCTCCTCCCCAGCCTCCTAACCCATCTCTCTGTCTCTGTCCCCTGTGGGGTCCAGAGAAGAGGGGCGAACGGAGGGGCCACGGCTTTGTTGCCGTTGTTTTTGGCTGCTGTTTTTGGGGAGCGCCCAGAAAAGGGCAGCCAGGCAGGCAGGTGGGCGCATAGGGGGGCACGGGGAGGGGGGGGGGGTGGACGGCTCACCGCCGGGGGACTCGGACAGCCTCTCCGCTCGTGTTACCCCGTAGGTGAGATCTCAGTGGTCCACACACACACACTCTCACGTCCCGCCCTCGTTCAAACACACACACACACACACGCCCACACACCGACAGTTATGGATTCAGCTCCTGCTCTGTGTATGTATAAATATATATATATATATGTATGCATTTGGAAAAGTTCAAAGAAGTCTTTGCCTTATGCCATTTGAAAGTTCAGACTTAAAAGAGCAAGATTCTGACTCTGGGCAGGATTCTGGGGTTGTGGGAAGCCCCTGGGTCAAAGCCTCCCTGCACAACGTCCTCCGCTGTGTCTCATTTCCAGTTTTGTTTTGTGTGTGTGTGTGTGTTTTGGTGTGTGTGTGTGCGTAAGAGTTTGTATTGGTGTGTGTGTGCGTGTTGGTGTGTGTCAGTGGATACGTATACCCAAATCCTCCAATAGAAACAACATACGTGCACGGCCAGTGTAATTCCGAGACGCCATTGTTTTTTTTGTTGTTTTTTTTTTTCCCGGGGGTTGGTGAGCGCGGTCCCTGCTGGCCGAGACGTCGAGGGGACTTGCAGCGCCGGCGCGCTAATTTCATCACCTGCGCGGCGCTACGCGTTCAAATCGACTTAGGAAACGTTCCTCTTCCACCCCGCCTGCTCTTGCTGACACCCCTGCACTGCCCCCGCCCCCTCCCCAGCTTATAAATGTCACACACAGACAAAAACACACACACACACACACACACACACACACACACAGAGACACACCTACGGCTGCTGCAAGTGTTCTCCCATTGCCCAGCTCACAGCGTTGCAACTGTAGGACCGTATACTTGTAGAGGAGACGTGTGTGTGTGTGTGTGTGTGGAGTGGACACACACACACACACACACACACACACACCCACACTCAAACCTACGGCTTCTGGGGGTGCAAGTGTTCTCCCATTGCCCAACTCACAGCATTGCAACTATAAGACCGTATGTTTGTAGAAGAGACGTGTGTGTGTGTGTGTGTGGTGTGTGTGTGTGTGTGTGTGTGTGTGTGTGTGGAGTGGGGATATAACATCTGCTATAGATGCATATGAATGCTCCATATACAGTATATGGATGAACTAGATAATATGAGCTGAAATATATATGAGAATATTTATGTGCTGCAGGTGTGTGAGTGTGTAGGTTAGTTAGGGGTGTGTGTGTGTGTGTGTGTGGTGTCTGTGTGTGTGTGTGTGTCTGTGCATGTATGTACGTGTGACTACGGTCTAGTTTATGTTGCCTTGTAACACACACACACACACACACACACACACGTACACAGTGTTGGTACCCACAGATCCGCGGTAAGTGGGGTTATTGCATTTGCTGGGGCTCTTCCCCCTGCGAAGATAAAGTGGACAGACAGACAGACAGACAGACAAACAGACAGACAAAAAGACAGACGGGCCGAGCTGAGCTGAGCTCCAGTCTGGAGGCCCAGCCATTC
>PYXC01000412.1:120000-135000 GCA_015244755.2 Tenualosa ilisha | reverse complement strand
TTGTTTTCTGGCTAGCATTAGTCACCATTTATGGCAGAAATCTGAGGTGGCCTTTGAAACCAAAGCAACCTTATCTCATCAGATGGCGGGGAGGAGGGCTGTCCATGCCACCATGAGAGATGTGTGTGTTATCTGTGTGTTTGTGTGTGTGTGTGTGTGTGTGTGTGTGTGTGTGTGTGTGGCTTGAGTTGGCCTTGTGTTTGATGTCCTACCCGCTTCAGCCAAACTCTGGTGATCGCTTACAAGTATGATAAACAACCCTGCGACCTTGCAGTGTGTGTGTGTGTGTGTGTGTGTGTGTGTGGTGTGTGTGTGTGTGTGTGTGTGTGTGTGTGTGTGTGTGTGTGTGTGTGTGTGTGTGTGTGTGTACCTCTAAGGGAAATATCTTGCTTCATCCCCTATTCCCTTCTCTACATCTGCTTTGCTTTTGTAGAAAACTACACCGGTTCACCCTTAGATGCCCACATTGTCTGTATCTATAATGGAAATCGGCTACTTGCTGTTAGTGGCTTGTTTTTGTCATAATGATGAAAACACAGATTAGTGAAGCCAATAGGGACGCCAATGTCGAATATTTTTTGGAATGGAGAATTCTGCCGATTTGTTCATCGATTAATCAAGTATTTAGATATAACCTACTTTTGAATTTTTAAACAGCAATATCAATAGAAGGCCTGTTAAAATGACCAAGCCGTTGGCTGTAAATCCTGATCCTAAAAGGTTTTTACTCCAACTCAATCACTCCACACAGTTGTTGGATCAGTGCTCAAAACTGATCTCTGATTTACTGGCCTCTAATTTCACAAATAAAAACCATTTGTCCTGAGTTTTATTTTTAAAAAGGAGAGAGAGTTGTGTCACCTGCAACAAATCATTTGAGAATAAAGAATAAATGCATTTGCAAAATGGGGAGAGAGAGACAGTGTGTGTGTGTGTGTGTGTGTGTGTCTGTGTGTTTGTGTGTGTGTGTGTGTGTGTGTTTGTGCGCGCATCCATGCGCGGGCGGAAGACAGACAGATACAGAGAGATACTTGATACTTAATATCATGCTTAGTTATTGCTATAGAATCATAACAGGCCACAAGTCATCACAACTGCTGTTCTTTCTAACTAACGCTAGTGTTCATATTAGTTAGCAATCGTAAATTGGCCAGTGTCAACATTTAACGCAACTTTGAAGCTCCGCTTGTTGAACCGCAGTAAACGTTTACATTTACGCATTTAGCAGACGCTTTTATATAAAGCGACTTACATTTGTCAGCTATCTACTACATCAGGTCATCAGGCCAGTCTCCTCTAGAGCAACTTAGGGTTAAGTGCCTTGCTCAAGCCGAGATTCGAACCCACAGTTACAAGGCTACTAGCATTGCTAGTTAGATTCCTGTACCACTACGCCACCACCACCCAGTAAACGTGCGGATGCTTTCTGTGCAGGTGCGTGGGCATTGACATGTATGTAATGGTAAACCAGGCCCATGTCACAGTTTAGTGTGTACACGGCGCTACGTTGTCCTCCCCCACGAAATATTAAATGTGTTTGCTGTGCTGTGCTGTGCTGTGCTGTGCTGTGCTGTGCTGGGCTGGGCTGTGCTGGGCTGGGCTGGGCTGGGCTGGGCTGGGCTGGGCTGGGGCTGGGCTGGGCTGGGCTGGGGCTGGGCTGGGCTGGGCTGGGCTGTGCTGTGCTGTGCTGTGCTGTGCTGTGTTGTGTCTAGTCGTGTCGTGTCCTGGGCTCTCTTGAGGGGAGGCTTCCCAGACCGGCACTAACAGTTCCCATTTGGGTCCCACTTTCCAGACCTCAAAGCTGCCTCTCTCTCTCTCTCTCTCCTTCCCCCTGCTGAACTGGGTCAGAGACTCAACAGTAGGCTGCTAGCGTCTGTCAAACTAACGGCACAGGGCTTTTTGTTGCATTTGAGTGTGTGTGTGTGTGTGTGTGTGTGTGTGTGTGTGTGTGTCTTAAACTTTAGTTTGCGGCCTCATCGGAATGTCCCAAGATGATGACCCTTGCCCTGCCTGCATCTTCCCATGACTCTGTGTCTAACTTGACATCTGGCATTCTGACTTTCTCTGCATAGTGTAGCTTTTGTTAGTCTGCAGGTGTGTGTGTGTGTGTATGTGGCTTTTATATTAACCTCCTCTGCAGGTGTGTTTGTGTTTGTGTGTGTGTGTGTGTGTGTATTGTGTGTGTGTGTGTGTGTGTGTGGTTTTATATTAGCTCTTGCAGGTGTGTGTGTGTGGCTTTTATATTAGCCTCCTCTGCAGGTGTGTGTGTATGTGTGTGTGTGTGTCTGTGTCTGTGTCTGTGTGTGTGTGTGTATGTTGTATATGAATAGTTTTGGTGCAGCATCTGTCATCTCATGGATTCGGGGGTTGATTTTAGCGTGTGTGTGTGTGAGTTTGTGTGTGTGCAGTGGTGTTCATGTGGAGTGTTTTGTGACTGTTTCCGAAAGAGAGAGATTGAGAGCGCGAGCGAACGAGCGAAGCGAACGAGTGAGTGAGTGAATGACTGATCTGCATTCTCCCCTGGCCACAGCGAGTCAACTGCAGTCTGTGACCCAGTTCCAACCTCTTTTGCTCTTTTGTCCCTCCCTCCCTCCTCTCTTTTCTCTCTCGCTCTCTCTGTCTCTGTCTCTTTTCTCTCTTTAGCTGGCACATCTCTGTCTTTGAAGTCTATGGGCGGATCTCTCTCTCTCTTTCTCTCTCTCTCTACAGGGGCACAGAGTGCATAGAAAATAATAGGGGGATGGGGAGCCGCTCAGACGGAGGAGAGGAAAAAAGGGCATGAAGAGGGAGTGAGAGAGCAAGGGGGAGGGAAAGAGCGAACGAGAGAGAGTGAGAAGGGAGGAAGGGAGAGAGAGAGAGAGAGAGAGAGGGAGGAGACATAGAAAAAGCATATAGATAGATGACTGTAATTGTAAACTGATACACTTCTCCACAGCAGTGGCAGTCTCCACACACACACACCTACGCATACACATATACTGTATATTCATACACATACATACACATATATACACATATATGCATATACATATACACACACACACACACACACACACACACACACACACACACACACACGTCATCCAGTTACAATGGCATGTACCTGTGCCCCCCTCGTTTCTCCTCTACTTCATGTCGATGTCTATTTCCATACAAATTAATGCTTACAAGTCAGTAGGATGGAGTAATAGAGATGGAGGGAACCAGCAATAGGAGGGAGGGAGGGATGGAGAGAGAGAGAGAGAAAATGCGACAGAAAGAGGGAATGTCACGGGATCTGACCTAGAAAGGGCCAATCTCTCACAGTAGAAGGGCCTCCCCTCCGGGCTGCCCCTCTCTGAGTGTGGCACTGCCAGAGCATGGTAGATGTCGGAGAGCCACCCCTGGCGCCCATGCCTGTGCCCACCATCAAACACACACACATACACACTCTCTCTCTCTCTCTCTCTCTCTCTCTCACACACAAACACACACACACACCACACACACAAATACACACACTCTCTCTCTCTCACACACACACACACCACACAACACCACATCACTCACACACACACACACACACACACGCACCACACAACACCACATCACACACACACACACACACACACACACTCTCTCTCACATACACACACACACACACACACACACACACACACACACACTCTCTCTCTCACACACACACACACACATCTCTCCACATGTGGGGCAGGACAGCAGGGAGGCTGGGCACACTGAGCCCAAGGAGGATTGGGCGCTGCACTGCACTGCACTGTGCTCTGTCTTGTCGCTGGGAGACAGTACCCACTGATGTCTCACTCCGCCAGTGCCCTGCGTGGTGCCCCACATTTCACAGGGCTGACATCATTCGGAATGGAGGTTGCATCTCAAAGACTGATCCCTGATCAGTCTTGTCCTTGGTCCCTGTGACATCAGCCTCTGTCTCCTAAATGTACCCCTGCAAGCAGTTCCTGTAACACAGCTTCTGACACATTTGGAAACAGTTTCACAGTTGGTTGGTCATTTTATTGATTGTTTGTTTTATTTGTTTATTTTATTTATTCTTTTTTGAGGGACATTCTCTGGTCTCCTCCAGGTGAGAACAAAAGCGTGTGTGTGTGTGTGCGTGCGCGCTTGTGCGTGTGTGTGAGCGAGAGAGCGTTTGTGTGAGTGCTTCGGTGTGTGTATGAAGGCGTGTGTGTGATAGAGAGAGAGAGCATTTGTTTGAGTGCTTTAGTGTGTGTGTGTGTGTGTGTGTGTCCTGGCAGCGGCAGGCGCAGAGCGGAACCCAGCTGGAGCCTGGAGAGAGAGCAGTGGACATTGGGCAGCTCCACACACACACACACACACACACACACACACACACACACACACACACACACACACACACACAAGCCACAAGCCTGGCGTCCCCCCTGCCCAGTCTGCAAAGCAAAACGCTCCCTGTGATTCCCCCAGAAAGCCACTAACTGCACAACAACCCCCCGCAGGTCCTTTATACATGCAGCAGTATAAACACACACACACACACACACACACGCACGCGCGCACACACACATGCACACAATACACATTGACAGAAATAAAGAGAGGACAGTTACACACAGCCTCCCACTTCAGACAGAAAGGAATCAGCCTCTCAACCCCCTCATATATGCTGTATAAGAACTTAAGTGGAGGATTTTCTGTGCTGTACCTGTCCAGTTTTATAGTAAATTCAAATGTTGTTTGATGTTGAATTGTTAATTAAATACATATATTAGCATCACTCAACTCAGTTTGTGCTACCAAAGACAGTACTGTTTATAATGATGAGGGCAGCACTATATAAGGGCCCTCTGGTCAGACGAGTTGATGGACATCATTTTATTTTTTGTGTTTTTGTGACATTCTACACCAGATTCTAGAATTTCCCAATTAACCAGTTTCTCCTCTCTCTTTCTCACCCCTCTCCACTTCTCTCCCACTCTCCTCTCCTCTCTCCTCTTCTCCTCTCTTTTCTTCTCTTCTCATTCTGTCTTGGTATGAGTTGCAGAGTGATGGATAGAGAAATTTGTCTTCCTGGGGCATGCTTAACCTTTTTTGCAGTTGTAGGAGCAAAGGATACCGAGAGTCTCTTTTTTTTTTTTTTTTTTTTTTTTTTTTTTTCCGGTCTTCAATTAAAATCCTGGCACTTTCCACAATCTCTCTCTCTCTCTCTCTCTCTCTCTCTCTCTCTCTCTCTCTCTCTTTCTCTCTCCATTTTCCTCATCCTGGCTGGGGCGCCAAGTTTTTTGAAGTTGGCCCGGGGGCTTGGTGGAGGACTCATCAGTGTTACCTCTTGCCTGGATTGCAAACGGGGTACCTGGAATGTTATTTCAGATGGCTTAATTAGTTTCTGACTGCCGAGGCTGAAGGGGAACACATGGTACCCAGCACTTTATTCTGACTCGAGCGAGAAGGGTTGATTGAAGCCTTGCAACGCTCTACCTCCTCTCTCTCTCTCTCTCTCTCTCTCTCTCTCTCTCTCTCTCTCTCTCTCTCTCTCCCCCCATCTCTCCTTTTTCTCTTTGCACTTTCGCTTTTCTGGGTCATGCCCTGTCTCATTACTGGCTGGCCTTCCTGGAACAAGGGGGCTCGTCGGGGCTTGTTGTAAACTCTGTGACTGGTTTCCGCCAACTGCTGCTGCCTCTGTGCCAGTTTTGGAATTATTCTTTTCTTTTTTTTTTTCTTTTTACTTATGTACGCATCCTGTGCTCTCAATCTCCTTTCATTCTCGGGAATCAGATATTCTTTCGGTGAAAAACCTTGGCTTTATTGGACTCTGAACTTGTTTTAATTGGGAAAGGTGTGCCGTGGCTCAGGCATCGATACAGAAGGGACTCTGTGTGTGTGTGTGTGTGTGTGTGTGTGTGTGTGTGTGTGTGTGTGTGTGTGTGTGTGAATAATATGACACAGTTTCTTCCCCTCTGCAAGTTCAGGGGCTGTCTGGGTGTTATTTTTGCCCGGTACAGCGTGTGAGTGAGCGAGCGAGCGAGCGAGCCATCATCTTTGCTCTCTTTTCCTGCACTAGTGCGTCTTACATCAAGTGTCTCAGCTCCCTCACCAAAGAGTAATCTGTTGTATTCCCCCAAAACCCTCGCTGACACGCAGATGATGGGAGCCTCCACAGCTATATGCATTTGACTTCACACACACACACACACACACATACACACACACACACACATATACACACACACCTCCAGGTTTCTCTGCCATTCCCATTCCTGGGGACCAGTGGCTTGGGAGAAAGTATAGGAAGTTGTCAGTATTGTGTCTTTTGTGCTGCTGATGTGATCTTAAAAGCCAAGTCAGTGTCACTCCCCCCTTTGCCTCCAACTCTGACATTCTTCCCCCGGAAACGGAGCAGCGGGTTTAAAAAAAAAAAAAAAAAAAAAAAGTTTGCCATGAGTTTTGAAGGGTTCCTGCAGCATGGAGCGGGTTGAGTTTTTTTTTTTTTTTTTTTATGATTTTCCCCGCGCTGGGGTCCTGGGAGTCACACACTCTCGCGCTGTGCAGATGTCACGATTTTCACTGCGGGTGGATGAACACACTGACAACTTAGTGTGACGCGACTGTCATCAATTAGTTAAAAAAAAGAGAGAGGGAGAGACAGAGGAAGGAAAAAATAAAACTCTCTCAAAGTTTATTCTGGTAAATAGTGTGTAGTAAGGCTGGTGTGCAAACACGTGACCTCATTGGTTAGGTCCTGTTTGAGTGTGATGTAAGCCCTCTTGGTTGCCATGGTGCACCGGATTAAAAAAAGCTCAGCAGTTTTTTTTTAATTAGTTTAATTATTTTGAAGTTATATCTTTGGGCTTTTTTTTTTTTTTTACTTTTTGCGATAGATCAGTGAAGAGATGTCAAGAAATGAGTGGGACAGAGAGATGAAGAGTGCGCTTCGATTTCAAGTCAGATGTGAACCTGAGCCCTGTGGGCACTTGACCCTTATGTTGTGTGTGTGTGTGTGTGGGTTGGTTGGTGTGTGGGTGGATGTGTGGGTTTATGTGCTTATGTGGGGTGTGTGCATGTGGCTCTTATGTGGTGTGTATGTCTGTGTTTGTGGTCCCTTGGCCTATATGTGGTGTGTGTGTGTGTATGTGTATGTCTGTGTATGTGTGTGTTTGTGTCTGTGATTCTGTGGCACTTGGCCTTATGTGTGTGTGTGTGTTTTGTGTGTATGCGTGTGTGTGTTGAGAGAGAGAAAGAAAGAGAGCGTGAGTGTGTGTGTGTGTCTGTCTGTGTCTCTGTGGGCATGTGGCCCTTGTGTGATGTGTGTCTGTGTCTGTGTCTGTCTCTGTGTCTGTGTGTATCTGTGGGCATGTGACCACATTGCATAGTAGTTTTGTATAGTCATTTTGTATGGGGCTTATTTATACTTGTAGTTTTTGCATAAACTCAGTGTCTCTGTCTCTGTGGGCACTTGGCCTTCCTTGTGTGTGTGTGTGTGTGTGTGCGTGAGAGAGAGAGAGAGAGAGAGAGAGAGAGAGAGAGAGAGTGCATGTGGCAGGGGTGTTGCTGTTTGACTGGAGCAAACGCACAGATTTTCTCAGTTTTTCTTCTGCAGAATAATTTATGTTTCTCTAGTTTATGAAGAAAACATTTCAGATAACTTTCATCCCAACATAAGTGAGATGATGTGTGTAATAATGTGATAGAGTTTTAGTACACCTCTTTAAAAGCTCCCATAAGGCAGGTAGGTGGTTGGCAAGTGCAGGAAGGGTACATGATTCAACTTTGCATCTGTTGGATAAGGGGCTATCATTGGAAGATGATTCATTTCTGAACTTCTCTCAGAGCAACTTTCTCAAAACTGGCAGGACAGAGGAAAGCTTTGGCAGACGCAGATGACGGAACCATAACAAACAACAGGGAAAAAAAAAAAAAAGTCCTCTCCATCCTTTCCTCTCCCTCTCCTCCTCTTCCTCTCCATCTCCACCTCCTGTGATCTCCCCATTATTGTGTGTGTAAAGTCAGTGTGTAAGTGTGTAAAGATTTTTACCATAGGAGGAGCTCAGGGGAATCCACATGACAGTCCTTTGCCTGCCTGATGAGCGGGTATTAGACTGATCATATTTTAATGTCATCACTTTGATCGGGACGTCAGGCACGGTCTCCCTCATACTCTTAGTCTGATCAACGTTCATCACTCTGACTTTTGTCCTTTAGTCTAGCCTCTCTTTATCTCTCTCATTCTCTCTCTCTCTCTTTATCTCTGTTTTTCTCTCTCTTCTCTCTCTCTCTCTCTCTTTAGCACTCTCTCTCTCTCTGTCTCTCTCTTTGTCTCTTTCTCTCTCCCTCTCTTTTTCTCTCCCTTTCTGTCTGTCTTACTCACTCTCTCTTTCTCTGTGTCTACCCTTCTTTTCTTTTAGTCCTCTCTCTCTATCTCTCTCTCTCTCTCTCCCCCTCCTCCCCCGGTGTCCCTGTCAGTGTCTTCAGGCTGATACACTGCCATACTTATCATTCATCCACCGCTCTGAGATGGGAAGAGACGTTATACCCCCGCCCAGTGCTTGCTGAGGGGCTGCCACCATCTTTTCGAAAAACCTCACGGCGTGTCTGTCTGTCAGCCGCTCCCGAATTGCAGGGATTTGCCAAAGTTGTGTTGTGTTGTGTTGCGTTGTGTGTGCAGTGTTTTTTTGTGTTTGTGTTTGTTTTTGTTGTTGTAGTTTTTTTGGCTGGGTGTGTTGTGTACCGCTTGACAAGCCCGCCACCACCACCACCATCTCGGCTTTGTTTCTCCCACGCTGAGGTTTGTTGCACATCGCTTTCCTGACGTGTTTGTTCCTGTAGCCCGCCCCCCATCAACACCCCACCTTTTATGGTGTTTACGTGCAGCCTCCACTGCATGCACCCCATTACAGCATTTGGGATACCAACCCACCCCCCACCCCCTCCCCTCCCTCTCACTAACCCCCCACAACCCCCCCTTAGCCAGGTGCTCCCAGAATTGAGCAGAGGAACCTCACTCAGAGTTAGATTCACACACACACACACACACACACACACACACACACACACATACATACACACTCATATATACATATGCATATACATGTACACACACACACACACACCCATACAAATAGGCCCATAGCAACATTTCTCAGTAATGTTAGAACTGTTATTTTAACTACATTTGATTTAATCTATTACACAGATAACTGTTGGTAGAAAGAATGTGGAGGTTGAGATGTTGTGATTATGTTTGAGGTTAGAATGGAAAATAGTCTGATTTCATAAGAGTACTGCCAGCATATCACATCTATTGGAATCCATTTTTTTTTTTTTTTCAAAAAATAAAATAAAATAAATAAAAATATGTGTATATATATATAGTTTAATCTATTTTCTATTCTCTCTCCCCAGACCTTGACAGCCAGACGCTGACTGCATTTAACAAAAAAAAAAAAAAAACCCTTTAAGCATAGAAACCTTCTTTAAAGTATAAAGTACTCTGAATTGATGAAATGAAGACATGAAAGGCTGGCTAGGTCAGATTCATTAAAGAAAGGTTAACCATGAGACATAATTACAAATGTGGCATTGGAGGTGTTCAGTTGTACATCAAGAGAGAGGCTTTGCAGTGGCAGAATAGGGCTGTTTGTAAGCCATTCAAACTCAGATGCCTTTGTCGCACCAGTTCATATAATTTCAAGCGACACTCTGTAACTGCCACATTTTGACTTCTCTAAGTGACTTTTAGCACTGAAATATTGTTTTTGATAGAATGTTTGGTCGTGTGAAGGACTAATGCCTGGTATTCTCAATCGCCATTCAATCACTATGATGCAGGTAAGAGCACCTCATGAAAATCTAAGAAGATAGATAGAATACTTTTATTATCCCATAGGAAATTCTGGTATCCTTAAGCTTCCACAACATGGC
This sequence comes from Tenualosa ilisha, assembly GCA_015244755.2. NCBI lineage: Eukaryota > Metazoa > Chordata > Actinopteri > Clupeiformes > Clupeidae > Tenualosa > Tenualosa ilisha. The sequence goes on along the minus strand of PYXC01000412.1, from coordinate 125,091 downwards.
TTGCACATGACATACATGCAGAATAAAAATACAGTGAATAAATCCTATTATGTGTGCCATTTAGGGTACTTAGTTGTTTGGTGTGGAAGTTGTGTAGAAGAACACCCTTCATAGAATCCCTGAGGCTGCAGTAATCCCAAGGGTAGGCATGAGCTAAAGTGATAGTCAGCATCATTGCAATCCTAGTCCTGTTGTATGAGCTTACTAAGTGCTGTCGATAGGAAGGTGACTGAAAGAATTAGGACCAAATAGCGAACTGGAAGCTAACACTAACTGAATGGTACCGTAAGTAACGAAAGTGAACGTATGGTGCTGTTGAGTTAGCGTAAGCTGCGCGTTCGCTGTTCAATCTGTGTCGTTCCAAATTCTTTAGTTCTCCTTCCTATGGAAAGCACTCAGCAATCTCGTACAACAGAGCTGTAATTGAAATGACACTGAACTATCACGACATTAGACTTTATTGCTGAAGTCCTAAGTGTGACGTTATCCTTTTTATCAAGCATTAAATAGCAACGGCTAGGCTGTTTATGGTTGTTACACAGATGTCCATGCTTTTAGGTCACTAAGCCACTTGATTTCAGGCCAAAATTCTACAGTTCCTCTTTAAACGTACCCTGCATGCAGTGCACCAGCGATCTCTCTCACTTTCTCACTTTCCCACTTTCTCTGTATCTCTCTCTTCCGTTTCCCCTTTCCTTGCTCTCTCTTTGTATATCCACACATGTGCATGCAAACACACACACATACACACACACATACAAGCAAACACTGGTCAGTAGTTTCATGAACTGCTTCTTGGGAATGCGTGCAAGAGTAGGGGACAGGAGTTTTGGCGAATGAATGTTGCGGAGAGGAGAAAGGGGGAGGAGAGAGTGCCGGCGAGCAGGCGAGGCCAAGGGGCTTTTGTTTGGGCTGCATGGAGCACAGAGCACTGGCACGAGAGGCGCATGCGTGAACAGCCTTAACATCTTCATTTGGAAGAGGGAAGGGGAGGTGCTATCTTGTGTTGCCATTGTGCCTTCTGGGTGCGTTCCTCCTTGTGTGTGCATGCGTGTGTGTGTGTGTGTGTGTCTGGAAGTCTGTGTCCTCATGAATGTGTAAGATGCAGAGAGTACGTTTTGGTGATCTTTGTTGAAAGGCGGATAAATGATTGTGTGTTATGCGAATGTCTTTTTGTTTTTGAGAGATGAGAAAATTATCTGTGTGTATGTGTGTGTGTGTGTGTGTGTGTATGAGAGAGAGAGTGTGTGTGTGTGTGTGTTTGTGCTGTAGGAGGAGAATCTAGCTAGTGTGTGTTGGTGTTGGCAGGGAGCGATGGAGGCAGAGGCGATTAGAATTCCGCTCGTCTCCTCTCGGGTAGCCGGTTCCACCTGACTCATCAAATGAAAAATTCATCAATTAAGCCGCAGACAATAAAGACATATAGACCCGAATCAATCAGTCCATTGATTTCGCTTGGCCTTGCTATATAAAAAGGGATGCACTGAATCCCATATCTGGTGAAATATTCAGCTTTTTCAAAGAGCAAAATAATATTGTTTAAGAGCAGCAGTCTGCCATACATGGCACATGGCATATAAATATATATTTCGAAAGATTAAATTCAAAAAATAAATTCTCTTAAGACACTACCTGAATTTGTAATTTAGTGCTGAATATTTCATAAATTGTGTGCTTCATCATTGTTTTTTATGCAACGTCTCTGTAGCACACTGAGTTAGAATGCTGGTTGCATACTGTGAAGATGAGTTGGGTGAGCGAGTGTGTGTTCATTTCTGTGTGTGTGTGTGTGTGTTTCTCAGGGTGGCTAATATAGTTGTCAGGAGTGTGTAGGCACATAGCTGCGGAGGCAGGTCCCTGGAAGGCAACCAATGGGGAGGCAGCTCTGTGATCTGATGGGAGACCACCCTGAACCCCCAGCAGCTCCAACCGTACCCCCCCCCCCCCCACACACACACACACACACACACACACACACATACACACACCAGCCCCCTCAAACAAAAACCCAAACACACACACACACACACACACATACACACACACGCTCACACGCACACAATCCCCAACCCCTCTAACAAACCCCCAAACACACACACACCAACCCCCTGTCTCCTCACACCAGCAGTGCCACCCCTGCACATCAAAGCACAGCCCCAGCAACACACTCACGAAATTACAGCATCCACCCCCCCCTCCCATCCCCACTAGTGTAGAGGAGGAGTAGGAAAGCCAGGAGCAGAGAGAGAGAGAGAGACAGAGAGGTGGAGGAAGAGATAGAGAGATGGGCCAGTATGTCTTTATTATTTTCCCAAATTACAGTTTGCTTTACTTTTCTCCCCTTATCTATCCCTCTCCCTCTTTCTCTCTCTCTCTCTCTCTCTCTCTCTCTCCCCACTCTCTCTCTCTCTCTCTCCCCCTCTGTCCCTGTGGCTGCACAGTATGGGGTTAGTTAAGACTTCATATTATTGTCCTTTATCGTCTCACTTGCTTCCAGCAGCAACGTGCTCCACTTCTTGGACAGTGAGATGCTCTGAGCGGTACAGCACAGTACAGCTCACTCAAATTCAGAGTCAAATTCAGAAAAGCTTTATTGACATGAGAAGACCACGTGTTGTTGTCAAAGTCCAAGTCCAAGTGATAGTATAAACAGATAAGTGAAAAGAGGCGGGAAAAAAAAAGAAAGAAAGAAACTTTCTTTCTGGAAATCTCTTTTTCTTTTGCTCATTCAAAGTCAAAAAGCCTTATTGACAAACTATTCTCTCTCTCTCTCTCACACACACACACACACACACACACACACACACACTAAAGCACTCACACAAACGTTCTCTCCCTCACACACACACATGCGCGCACACACACACACACTTTTGTTCTCACCTGGAGGAGACCAAAGAATGGTCATCCAGTGTTCCTCAAAAAACAATTAATTAAATACATAAATAAAACAATACACACAAACAAACAAACAAATAAAACAATAAATAAAAAGACAGCCAACTGTGGAACTGTTTCCAAATGTGTCAGAAGCTGTGTTACAGGAACTCTAACTCACCATTTACCTCTTCTATACCTCTCCTCCTATCTGTGTGATAGATATGATGTGAAAATGCAGTGTGTGAATATATGGAATTATTAACTTTTCTCTTATTCTTTCACTTTTCAATAAGACTTAAAAACTGTAAAACTTTCAACCCACCTTAAATACACTCTCTTTCTCTCTCTCTCTCTCTTTCTTTCTCTCTCCTTTGTTTCTCCCTCATCCCGGTGGCTCCTAGATTTGTCCTAGGACTCTGATTGGTTGATTATTTAAAAAAAAAAAAAAAAAAAAAAAAAGATGGCTGCCGCTACACTCCTTCTTCTGTTTCCCCCTCCACCGCCGTCGCCATGGCTGCTGCCTGCGGGCGGAATGCTAAACCGGCCCACTGACTCCTGCCTGAACTCCCCTGCAGATGGACAGAGGAAGCCCCAAGGAGAGAGAGGGAGAGATAGAGAGAGAGGAGAGGTGGAAAGGGAGGAAGGAGAGAGGAGAGATGCTTTTTTTTTTTTTTTCGCTTTTTATCAAGTGCACATCCTTCCTTCCCTTCTCGCCCCTCTGTTTCCCGGTAGCGAGACAATGTGATGAGACCGGAGCGAACCGAGGTGGCCTTGTGATGTCAGCTAGTGAGGGGCTACTCGTTAGGTCCCTGACTTCCTGTTTCTGGACACCAGAGGTCAGAATGCTGTGACCTTGTGGAAAGCCAGAGTTCTAGATGTGTCACATGGGTCACATTGTTCCTACATATCCTGTTCTCTCATATAGGGTCAGTGGCTAGAGGAGAGGTGCGATGTTACTCCACTTTAAGGTCAGACAACAGGTGTGTACTAATTCTTTTTGCCATAGTATTCTTTTTATCATAGTATTTTACGTTTGTTTTTATTTGTTTCAACAGTTCATAGTTTAAGTTCATCGTTTAAATTCTCCTCTGATTCGCACTCCTTTGGCTCTCTCTCAGTAGCAGCAGTCTAGCCATGTCTGTCTGGTCTAGAGTGTGTGTGAGAGGATGAATGTGTGTGTGTGTGTGTGTGTGGGTCTGTTAACACATTTGTTGCATACGGTCGAGCTCAGCCCTTCCTCTGGAAGAGAGAGAGGGAGAGAGAGGAGAGTGCGGCTGTCTGTCTGTGGCTCGGCTTGTGTTGAGCAGGTCTTCCTTTCACGGCGGTGCCCATTCACATGGTAATGCGTCAAACCTACAAAACCGAGAGCCGCCAGTCAGCACTGACACTGACACACTCGCGCACAAACACACACAGAGACGCATACGAAGACAAACACTTTCACACGCAGCGCCTGTGCGTGTGTGTCGTTTTAGAATAAAGCCCTCCATGCCGCCATGACCTGGTCTCCACACAAAAAAACGCCGACCGATTACAAAAAAAAAATCCCAGCGTCTCTCTGTTTTACTCTCTTCGTATGTTGTTGGACTCATGCGAGTCTTCCCACAATGCATCTGGAGCCCTGTTTCCCCTCCCCCAGCCGTGATAGTTATTCCACCATCGGTTAGCTTTCCTCGCTAGTCTAAGACATGCTAGCGTGGCGTAGCATAACATTTTTAGCCACGGATGGTCCGAGGCTCGGTTCAAGAAAGGCTTCAAGGCTTCATGCAATGTCCTCTTTCTCCCATGCCCACACTGACATGTAAAGCCTCCTTAAACGACACATCGTGATCTAATTTAGCTAAGTAAAAGCAAAGTGTCGTTTTGCCTTCACTTCTTCTCCCGTTTAATCTGTCACCGCAGCGACAATGAGTCTCGGTGTAATGACTCCGTAAATGAAGTCATAGCAGGAATTGAACGCAAGGTCAAGTTAGAGCAGTTTAAAAAAGACAGAAATGTCAGGCAAGCGCAGATTAGATGTGTGGGTGGCTTGTGTGGGAGATGAAAACTATGTGTACAAGTCCATGATGGAGATGTTGCTTATTTTTAAATTGTCATGATGTCAGTGAGAGAGTAGGTATGAACGCTGAGAAGTGATTGCACACGCACACGTGCATTTGCCTCAATTCATGTGATGTGATTCTAAAGGTTGTTTTTTAGCTGGAAAGCACA
>PYXC01000412.1:110000-112500 GCA_015244755.2 Tenualosa ilisha | reverse complement strand
CACACTCCCACTTATGTCTTTCTAGTCCAAACAATGTGTGTGTGTCTGGCTGTGTGTGCCTGTGTTTGTGTTTGTGTTGTGTTTGTGTTTGTGTTTGTGTTTGTGTAGGGGTGGGTAAGTGTGTGGGGGTGTGGGTGTGTTATGGTTTTTCCCAAACTTTTTTTAATGAGTCACATACACACACACACACACACACACACACACACACACACACACACACACCATGAGTTGTAGTATAGACACAAAAACAATGCAGAAAATAATGATATTCTGTCTCTTCTACAAAGACACTGATTACGACCCTGACCTCAAAGAATTTACTGGAAAGCAGGGCGGTGGAGAAGCTGCTGGTGGTGTAAAATATGTTACAGATTCTAAAGGCCTACCTTTATATACTGGTGTGTGTGTGTGTGTGTGTCTGTGTGTGTGTGTGTGTGTGTGTGTGGTGTGTGTGTGTGTGTGTGTGTGTGTGTGTGTGTGTGTGAAATGGCACTGGCCTGTGTTGTCTGCACTTTGTCCAAGAGTCTCCTATATTGTCTGTGCAGCACCAGGGTAGGCCTGTGTTTAATTTGACAAAGCACAGTGACTACTCTTGTCCAGGTGTATCCCTAAGGTACCTCGATATCTGTGCGCGCATGTACACACACACACACACGCACACACACACACACACACACACACACACACACATATATATATATATATATATATAGACACACACTCAGTTTCTGTCTTTCACTCAACCCAGTTTCTAACACACATTTTACTTCTTTCCCTCCTTCACTCACACACACACACACACACACACACACACACACACACACAGCCTCCCGCAGACTCCCAGCTGTGATGGGCTGTAGAGATGCTGTATCAATGCTGGCTGTCTTTTTCCATCTGGGTGGTTTTTGTTTGTTTATTTCTTATTTGTTTTTCTTTTTAAATGTCTCTGAGGCTGTCTGGAAGCGTGTCAGCTCCAACTCCACACCCCCTCCGCCCCTCTGCTCCATGCCCAAGCCAAAGCCCTGGGCCTGGGGTGGCCGTGAATGGCGGCCCCCTCTCTCTGGGGCGCGAGAAGGACTCTCTCCAGGACTCATCAAGCCTGGCGTCCCAGAGGCAGTGGCAGAGGAGTAGAGTTTGAATTTTTAATGCATCCTCTCCTGCCTCTCTCTCTCTCTCTCTCCCTCCCCATCTCTCTCTCTTTCTCTCCTCTCTCTCTATCCTCCCTTCCACCCTGTCTCTTTGACAGGTGTTGGATGGAGAGGAGAAGATAGTTGTTGGTGGGGTGGGGGGGGTGGGGGTGGGGGGGCTGGTGATAGTTGGTTTCCTAGGTGGTGTTGGTGTAGGTGGGCGCATGGCTGGCGAGAAGACGAGACAAGCCAGAGAGACAAATCAGATGCTGAATGTGAAATGGAATCAATAATTTACCCGACAGTCGCCCCCCCCCCCCCCCCCCCAAACCTTAATGTAGAAATCCACCATCATAATATCGATGCTAATAACGCTAGCCTGCACAACGAGACTCTGTGCTAATTAAATTGGTCTTTGAGTGTTACGCGTGGCAGGCCTTGACGTGTCTGATGCTAATTTCTTATTATAGTTCACATGGAGGGTGTTTGTGAGCGTGCTTCAGTGCTCCCCTGTGTGTGTGTGTGTGTGTGTGTGTGTGTGTGTGTGTGTGTATGGTGGAAGGGGGGTGTGTTATTGTGGTGCGGCACTAAAAGAATTACCTTTCTTCCTACACTTCCTTTGTCTTGGTTGATATATTTATAGATTTTGTTTTGTTCATATTAGTTTTTAAGCTGAGGTATAGGTGGTGTATGTGTATGTCCATGTGTGTATGTAGTGTGTGTGTGTGTGTGTGTGTGTGTGTGTGTGTCTACACATACTGTATATATCTATAGGGTGTGTCTGAGTGTTAGGGATAGTCCATGTTTATGTCGTTTGTGTGTGTCTATGTAGTCTCTATGTGTAACAGTAGGTCAGAGATGTCAGTGTGTGCGTGTGTGTGTGTGTGTGTGTGCGTGTGCATGTGTATGCTCTCTGTACGGTGTGTGTGCATGTATATGCTCTCTGTATGTGTGTAAACAGTATGTCTGAGCTTGTCTATATGTCTGTGTATGTGTGTATGTCTGTATGTGTGTGTGCTGTGTGTGTGTGTGTGTGTGTGTGTGTGTGTGTGTGTGCAGAGATTGTGAGGATATGTCATCATTAGAGTGACCACAGTGGTGCTGGCCTGTAGTGACCCAAGCCTCTCTGGCCCACAACTCTCTCTCTCTCTCTCTCTCTCTCACCCTCTCTCACCCTCTCTCCCTCTCTGCTCCATCTTGTTTGGGTGTCATTACATCCTGTTCCCGCGACTCCCGAGATGGAAGAAGATTAGACAGACAGAAGTGGTGGCCTCACACACACAAGCGTGCGCGCGCACACTCACACACACATTAACTCACACTCAGAGACACACACACAAACACAAGCAAGACGCCCACACACACAAGAGGAC
>PYXC01000412.1:97500-105000 GCA_015244755.2 Tenualosa ilisha | reverse complement strand
GAAAGATCAGGGTCTCTCCACACAACTTCATGACAGAATTCACATACTCTATAGAGCTGTACGCATAATTGTGTGGGTGTGCACGTATGTGCTTGATTGTGTATGTTTCTGTGAGCGTATGTTCTGTCTGTGTGTGGTTGTGTGTGTGTGTGTGTGTGTGTGTGTGTGTGTATGTGTGTATGTGCTTGTCTGTATTTGTTTGCTGTATGTGTGTTTGTGTTTGAGTTCATATGTTTGGTGTGTATATGTGTGCATGTGTATGTGTGTGTGTGTGTGTGTGTGTGTGTGTGTGTGTGTGTGAAGGAGAGAGCTGAAGTGTTTGGACGGGGCCCACTGACATGGGAAGGTTAGGTGCGATGGAGACACTAAAGCAGCAGAGAATGAAAAGACTGAGCGAGCATACAGATGTATGAGCGGAGGAGAGGAGAGGAGAGCTGGGAGATGAGAGGAGAGAACAGGAGAGGAGAGCTGGGAGAGGAGAGGAAAGGAGAGAACAGGAGAGGAGAGGAAAGGAGAGAACAGGAGAGGAGAGCAGGGAGAGGAAAGGAGAGGAGAGGAGAGAACAGCGAGGAGAGGAGAGGAGAGCGGGGAGATGAGAGGAGAGGAAAGGAGAGAAGAGGAGAGGAGAGGAAAGGAGAGAACAGAAGAGGAGAGAACAAGAGAGGAGAGGAGAGCTGGGAGATGAGAGGAGAGGTGAGATCAGAGGAGAGGTGAAGAGAGCAGAGAGAGGAGAGAGGAGAGGAAAGGAGAGTGGGGTAAGGAGAAGAGGAGAGAGAGAGAGAGCTCTTTTTGCTTTGCTTTTTATTATCCACCCAAACCATCTGAGAGGAAAGGTCAGTGTGGGGAAAATGGCAGAAAGCAGCAACATTATTGATAGTTAAAAGTTGAAGTAGTAAGTAAAGTAAAGTCAAATGAAGTGACAGGGTTTTAGCAGACACTAAAACCCACTAAACCACAACACAGACTCGAAAGGTGGGGTTCGGGAATTGAATTTTTTCATAGGTAAGATGTGGCATTTGTTTGCTTGTTTATCTATCTATCCATCTATCTATCTATCTATCCATCTATCTATCTATCTCTATCTATCCATTTTGTTTTGTCTCACCGCTATTTCTTCACCTCAGAAGTAGTGCTCTGAAAACTCTAGTGCTATGCTGTGTCTATTACTGAAGGCCACTATAGCTGAATAGGGCTGCAGTATGAATGCAGTAATGGGTGGTTGCCCTACAAGTGGGCCTATTGCACGAGGGCAGTGCAACTATTCAGTCCCCCATCATTAGTTAAAAGCCTCCCTCAGCTCATCCATAGCTAGACGTATTTGTGTTAAAGAGAGTGTGTGTGTGTGTGTGTGTGTGTGTGTTGTGTGTGTGTGTGGTGTGTGTTTGTATATATGTGTGCTTTAGAATGAGAGCAAGGGATAGAAAAAGAGAAAGGGAGAGAGGAAAAGAAAGAACAAGAGGAGGAGGAGGAGGAGGAGGGTGCTAGCCATGTCTTAATCTGACAGTAAGACCGAGCTGTGTGGGATCTTGCAGGAGGGATAATAGATTCTCACACAGCAGAGGGAGGGAGAGAGAGAGAGAGAAAGAAAGAGAAAGAGAAAGAGAGAGGGGGGAAAAGCCCACATGGAGTTGCTGACAGACAAGGTCACCCAGAGCAGCACTGGGCCAGAGAGAGAGAGAGAGAGAGAGAGAACCCCAGTGTCTGACAGCCTCAGAGGGACAGAGAGCAGGAGAGAGAGAGAGAAAGAGAGGGCCCCTCAGTTCACCCTTCTCTGAAGGAGGGGCCCCCACTTCTGTCCAGTGGTACAGTATGTACAATCACAGCATGGACAGATGTCTCTCTCTCTCTTTCTCTCTCATCTCCATTCCTCTACCTATTTATCCCTCCCTCAATCCCTCTCTCTCTCTCTCTCTCTCTCTCTCTCTCTCTCTCTCTCTCTCTATCCCTCTCTCTCTCTCTCTCCCTTTCACACTCTCACTCTCATCCCCTGCCGCTAATGCTAGACACAATTATGTCGGTGTTTGTGTTTACACCGTGGTTCTCGCCGCGTTATAAATTAAACGTGTCAACAGCTTCAGTTACACATCCTTGGCCGTCAGTGCAGCAAGGACAAAATCCCTGTCCACCGCACTCTGCTGTGAGCGACTTCATCGAAAGCATGAAAAAAACATATAAAAAACGTCTAAAAAACCCACTGAATAGAAACATGGCGGACCTGATATCCTCCCCCACCTTCAACCCCACCCCCACCTGCCCACGCCGTTAACCTCCCATCATCTCCACTCCTCTGCTCAGCTCTGTCTTTTGATTGGCTCGAATGCGTGTTTTTCAGGCTGTCGAAGAGTGCGGCAGCCAATCAACTGCAAGGAAACGCAGAGGCAGGAAGTCAGATCAAACCAGGGGCTGCCTTGCGTGTGTGTGTGTGTGTGTGTGTGTGTGTGTTTGAGTGTGAGTGTGTGTGTGTGTGTGTGTGTGTGTGTGTGTGTGTCTGTCTGTCTGTCTCACCGTATATAGCTCCCGATCACATGTCCATCCCTGATGGCGTTCATTAACAAAAGAAAGAAGGAGTGCGCGACCATGATCATTCACACACACATGATCATTCACACACACACACACACACACACACACACACACGCTCACACATCCTGTCAAACGATGGCACATAACACACTGTAAACACACGTTTGGAGTAAACAAGGGGGTAGAGAAACTGGAGGACACACTTATCTGTCAGGCTTCCTTTGTCCCACCCATTCGCACCCCCCCCCCCCCCCCTTCATTTCTGTATGTTCAAGTCTTGCCTGTTTTCTTTCTCTCTGCCCACGTCTCTGTGTCTGTCCATCTCTGTCTCTGTGTCTGTCACTCACACACATACAGCACCACGCACACACACACACACACTCCTGACCACTATCAGCAATGCTTTTGTACCTGTCAAGAGCGGGCGCTTGTCTGCATGGGGTCTGATGCAGACGAGAAAGCGAGAGTGAGTGTGTCTGTGTCTGTGTCTGTGTGTGTGTGTGTGTGTGTGTGTGTGTGTGTGTGTGTGTGTGTGTGTGTGTGTGTGTGTGTGTGTCTGAGAGAGAGAGAGAGAGCTTTCACATCAAAGCCTAACACAAAGCTCCACAAACAGATAAAACAGTCCATCAGCACCTGCCACACTCCACCCACCCCCACACTACACACACACACACACACACACACACACACATACACACACACTGCTAATAAACTCATCTCGTTTCATTTCACCCATCCAGCAGTCCGTCCTGTCCTCCGCTTTAAAAAAAAAAAAAGATGATTATGAAAAAAAAGACGAAAGAAAGAGAGTAAAAAAAAAAGAAGAGTGAAGGGGATTTATTATTTAACCACTCTTTGACTGGGGGGGTGACGGAGAGGACACCGACTCATTATGATCACCTTCTTCACAATCTCCTCTCTTCCACACCTAATAGCTCCAGTCGACGCACCTGTCAGGACGTGTCTTCACCCGCTGCTTTCAACGCGCCGCGCCGTAACCTAGCCGTAACCTAGCCGTAACATTTAGTTATTCAGCATTTTGCTTTTTTTTCCCCATAGGTAAGATGTGCTGTTTTTCAGCCCTGTGTGTGAGTGTGTGTGTGTGTGTGTGTGTAATCATTGAACAACAGAGAGGGATAATAAGGTTGTGAAAGACTGAGAGACAGGGAGAAAAGAGGCTTGAAAGAGAGAGAGAAAGACGGAGGGAGGGAGAGCGAGCGAGAGAGAGATTGAAAGACGAATGAGGGATGAATGAGAGAAAAGGTGAGGGTGACAGAAGCCGGGCCGGTCGCGGATGGGTCTTTATTGTTGAACATTGTTGTTGCCAGGGCGCTGGTCGCCACGGCGTCAGACAACGCGCAGACAAAAGGGGCGCTTAAGAGCCGGGTGACGGAGGTCCGGAGCCCCTACCGAGGGGCCAGCCTGACCCTGGTGACCACTTGGCCCCGGGGCCAGGCCCTGCCAGCTCGGCCCCTGAAATACTGGGGCTCCAAGGGGCCAGCCGGGGGCATGGGAATGGCCAACCCGGAGGGAGACAGCAGTCACAGACAGTCTGAGCTTCACACCAACACCACACCAACAACACACACACACACACACACACACAATCCACCACCAGCAGCTGCTTATTACCACAATACAGCTCTTTAAACCAGCCCTCGGAAGCCTAGAAACCTAGAGAATCTTAGGGAAAGGAGGAAAAAAATAATAAAGTCAAAAATAATCCCAATATTATATAACTTCTATTCATATTTTGTTATGTTTATTTATTCTGTAAGCTAGGTTAAGCTTACATAAACACACTGAAACGATATGCTTGCCTGTGTACAAACCATACACTTGTCTGCGTGTCCATGTATAGCTGGGGGTTTGTGTTTACCATTTGCGCAATGTAGTGTAATCATAATACAGTGTCCCTGGCTGGTGGCTGTTGTACGACAGTTGCATCACCTTTGCTGTCAGGTTGTTTTATTCAGATTTCACGGCCATGCCTCGGAGAAAGACGCCTCTTAACCTGGACCCGGTGGTTTAACCGTGATTTTTATGGACGAAGAAGTCCTAAGAATGAAAATTGAGAGAAATAGAGATGGAAGGAAGGAAGGAGTGAGGGATGAAGAAAGAAAAGAGGGGCGTAAAGGTTGGAGGTGGTGGGGGTATTGTAGGGCAGACCTCTGATGTTTCTAGAAGAAATGTTATGGTCCATCCCCTAAGACTTAAGCACGGAGGCAGACTCTCTGTGACTCATACACACAGTCCTGTGCATTAGGAGGAGGAACGAGAGAGCGATAGAGATGGAGAGAGAGAGAAAGGGTGAGTGTGAGAGAGGGGATCCAGTTTGCCCTCTTTTTCCTCTATCTGTTCTTATTTTTCTCTCTCATCCTTTGTTTTCCTTTGATTCTCTCCATCTGTCCCACCTTTTGTACTCTGGCTGCAGTTTCACAGGAGGGGATGGAGAGAGAGTGAGAAAGCGGATCCTGTTTGTCCTCCATCTTTGCCCCTCTTTCTGTTCTTATTTTTCCTCTTGTCCTCTCTTTTGTTTTTCTCTGATTCTCTCTATCTGCCCCCTCTCCTCCCCTTTCTTCTCTTCTCCTCTCCTCTCTTCTTCTCTCCTCTCTTCCCCTTCCCTCTCCTCTCCTCTCCTCCTCTCTCTTCTCTATCGTCTTTCCTGTTGTTAGTCTACTGTGCTGCCACCAGTGGGCACTGACAGGAAGCTGTGTACCCGACTCCACTCGCCTCCTCCTCCTCCTCCTCCTCCTCCTCCTCCTCTTCTTCCTCCTCCTCTCACCAGCCTGTGCCAACGCAGGGGCCTGCCTGCCAGACAGCACCTCACCACTGTCCACTGGCATGCCCAGCATCACCCCTCCCCCAACACATACACATACACTCACACTCACACACATGAACTCACACTCACGCACACAAACACACTCACACACACAAACACACACACACACACACACACACACACACACACACACACACAAAAACACACTCTCACATACACACACACAAACACACACACACAAAAACACACTCTCTCACACACACACACACACACCTACACACACACACATGTCCGCATACATAGCCGAGTGTACAACTATGTCCACAGCCAGAACTCAGCCTGTATATTGACAGACAAAAAGTACACATGAAGTATGTAGAAAGTCATAGAACTTTACATGCTGTGCATACATATTTTTTTTGTCTTTAATTAGCCTGTTTGAAACTGCTTATGAGTGCTGTTAATATCATAATAACATATAGCAATCTAATTTGAATTGATTGCCATGTCTCATTAGCAATACGACAAATTAAATTAAATACTGTTTATTTTTCATGTTTTTTGTCTTAAGCAAATTAACTCAAGCAAATGTCAACTGTCAACATCTTTTTTTCTTCTTTTTTTTCCTCTTTCCTTCATTCCATCACTGAGTTGTTACCTGTCACACGGAGAAAGAAAAACAAACGGTGAAAAGTCCTATTTACATACGGATTTGTTTATGCTCAGTTCTAGCTGCCTCTCTCTGATGTCATTAGGCATGTGGAAGCTTCTGGATATTTTCCTTTCGTTAAAAAAAAAAATGATAAAGTAGAGGAGGAGGAGGAGGAGGAGAAAAAAAAGAAAAGAAAAAGTGAAGGAAAAAGAGAGAAGGCAGTTCTGACGGCTTTCTAGCTGGCTGGCTGGATGAGTGGCAGATTGGCTAGCCATGAGAAGGTGCAAGCAGGAGAGAGTGAGAGTGAGAAAAAAGGAATCATTTTTCTAATCGCAGGACGTGTGAAAGTAGCATTTTGCTGTTGTCAACACACCCGCTCTACCGTCAGCCTGCCTCTCCGCCGAGAGAGAGGGGTGGAGGAAGGGAGGGAGAGAAGGAGAGAGTGATAGAGGGAGGGAGAGAGAGAGAGAAAGAGAGATGTGTTGTGTGCCGCGGCGGAGGCTGCTGCTGGAGGAGGAAGTGCCGGCTTTGGCACTTATTAAAATCAGCACCGCGGCCGCCGGCCACACAAGACAGGATGTCGCTCCCTGCCACAGTTTGGGAGGAATTTTTAAAGGCACCATGACACACACACACACACACACACACTCTTAGACACTTACACTCTAAAGTGTTGATGGGCTCATGGCTTCAGTGCCTGTTAAGTGTGAAATGGATCAAAGTTAAGGTGTTGTTACGAGTAGCAGGATTTCATTGGCAGCTAATACTTTGTTGCCTCTGTGCGTGTTTTGAAAGTGTTATGACTGGAATCTGTATCTTTTCGCATGTTGCGGTTTAGCTCAGATTCACTTTTTTTGTGCGCCGTCTTGTCAAGATGCTCTTAACCTTAAAGGGTTGGGAACAGACCACTTTTGGAGCCTTTTACCATAGAGAATCCTTGCAAATCTCTGATGTCTCTGACAATCTCCTGCTCCACGCTGTAAAACTCACTTGAATTGATCGGGGGTGTGCCGGACGTTTACATTCAGATGCACTGTGTGATGTGGTTATTGATTACTGATTGTGTGTGATCAGGTTTGACAGATGGCCACTGCGAAACAGCAGGTACAGTGGGCTTGGGCTGGGTACAGTTGGGGCTCCGTAGCACTAATACCCTGGTGTCTCTGTCAACAACTGGACTCTGTGTCAGATGCACTCACACACACAAAAACACACACACACACACTCCCTAGTCTCTCTAGATATCTCTCCCCCTGTCCATCATTGGGTGTCCAGCCGTCAGAGAGACACTCTCTGTCCCTTATGTTCATCAGAGAGTTTGCATCAGCGTTGGTTGGCATCGTAGTCCATGACTCCCTGTGTGTGTTGGCATCAGTATGGGGCACTGCATACCACACACACACACACACACACACACATGCAAACACACACATCTTCGTCCATACCCTAGACTCACTGTGTCATTGCTGCCATTTGTTTTTGCAGGATCAGACTACCGATCTCTCTTTCTCTCTCTCTCTCTCTCTCTCTCTCTCTCTCT
>PYXC01000412.1:87500-92500 GCA_015244755.2 Tenualosa ilisha | reverse complement strand
ATAGCATGGACAAAAACCCACATTCATGGCACTTAAGAAGCTTCCAGAAGATTTCATTCAAGGGTGACTGGGTGGGATTAGGCCTCTAGCCTGTGAAAAAGAGCAAGGGGGGGGGTGATTGTGTATGTGTGTGAGGGTGTGTGGTGTGGGGGTGGCACTCGGGGTGTGTGTGTGTGTGTGTGTGTGTGTGTGTGTGTGTTGCGTGCGGGGGGTGTCGCACAGAGCAGAGGCTTTCTTTTCAAATGCGGCCCTCATTTTTGCAAATGACTACAATCATTTTCTCTCTTTCTCCTGCCCTCCCTCCTTCTCGTTCTCTAGTGTCTCTTGTATGTATTATGGTGTCTTTTTAGACTTCTCACAGCAAGCTGGGCACAATGAGAAAGAGAGAGAGAGAGAGAGAGAGGGAGAGAGGACAGTTTAAAGAAGGGAGTGTCTGTAGTCCACGTTCGGCCTGTTG
Source organism: Tenualosa ilisha (assembly GCA_015244755.2). Lineage (NCBI taxonomy): Eukaryota > Metazoa > Chordata > Actinopteri > Clupeiformes > Clupeidae > Tenualosa > Tenualosa ilisha. The sequence goes on along the minus strand of PYXC01000412.1, from coordinate 92,043 downwards.
GGTCCAGTGTTGCCTGTGTTGTGTGTGACACTGTTTGTCTTCCCAATTTGTATCATTAAAATTAATATGAAATAAAAATCTTTTCTACACCACTTTTTCACTGTCCAGCACCTAGTACCACTTGTAAAACAATCTTTTTTTACTTTTTTCATTTACTGAGCGAGACTTCCCATGTCCAAGGGGTGGCACCACCAGACATATGTCATAATGCCTCTGTACGCAATTGGATAGTGCTACAACCAGTCAGAGAGCAATCTTTGTTTTTAAAATCTGTTTCAGTGGCGCTGTTCCGCTGTCATGGGGTTAAGCCCCGCCCAGAGACACTCTACATAGTTCTGACCATGATGTGATTGGTTCCTGAGATGTAGGGACATAGCTAATGAGGATGGAAGGGTGCACTACCTGTCGGGGTCATATGGTTAAAAATAGAGTACTTGGAAAACTAGAGGTCTAGATACCTAAAAGTCACAAAATCTCACAAAAAAAATACCTCCCAGAGTCTTGTTGACACTAATAGAACATGCTAATTGGGGTTTTATAACAATACAGTCAGACGTGACATGCAGAAAAGATCTTCCTGGTTTTTTTGGGTGGTTTCCTGCCCTCCACCTAGAACTGCACTATGTGTGCGTAACCTGGATGGCCGGTGGGAATGACACTTGTCTTTATATGCCGTCCAAATTAGTTTAAAGGTACCGAAACAAATGACGAGAGGATACTTTAACCACTCATAGGTAACTACACTGTCACTATTACTTATAATAAATCAGAATTAGATCATGATTTCATGAGAAGGAAGGAGGATGAGGAAAGAATAAAAAAGCCTTTCCCTGTATAGACCTCTCCATGTAGTAATCTCCATGTATTAATCTCCATGTGTTAATCTCCATGTATTAATCTGGGAGTAAAATCACTGCATTAACCCTGGTTAGTAGTTGGTAATTTAGGGTAGTAACATTTGTGAATGTAGGGCAGTCAGTTTAGCACTGCTTTGTTTGTTGCTGTTCATATCAAGAGGAGGAAAGAAGGTTTTTGTGTGTGTGTGTGTGTGTGTGTGTGTGTGTGTGTGTGTGTGTGTTCAGTCTTCCTGTTGGAGAGTTAATGAGTGTATGAGGGAAGAGTTAATGTTTACATCAGGGAGGATGCAGCTCAACCTCCCCAGTCTCAAAACTGGCCTGCAGTTTAAGGTCACTGAGTCACCCTGTGAGGTTACTGAAGAGGAGTGTGTGTGTGTTAGTTGTGTGTGTGTGTGTGTGCATGTGTGCGTGCATCCATGCATCCATGTGTGTATGTGAATATACTTTGTGTGTGCGTGCATCCATGTGTGTGTAAATGTATATGAATATACACAGGCCATTGTCCTGTATGTTTGTAATGTGCTGCGAATGATTGTGTGTGTGTGTGTGTGTGTGTGTGTGTGTTTCAGGACCCCAGGTCTGTTTTCCCATGCTCCTCTCGTACAGATTCCTGTTCTCCTCCACTCATGACTATACCATTACTGCTCAGGTCACTGAATGCTAACCTGTGGATATATATTCCGGAACATGTACCCTCACACTCACCTTCACAGTGTAGCCGTTGTCCTACACACCTGAGGTGCATAGGGAACACAAGCGAACACGTTTGCATTAAACAATTACGTTTGAACGATTTTGTGTAACCTTCGAAAAAGTTTGTTTTAGACTGTAGACAGAAATGGCGAACTCCAAAGAAATTGTTCCAGTTGCAGCCGAGGACTGACTGACTGCCGTATTGAAGGCTTTTCGACAGAAGTTGTGCCCACCTACTGCCTTGAAGTTACGTTTGGGTGCACATCCCATACAGTTCAGCATCTATTACATTATTGCAGTTTGCGGAGCATTACCTCCTCTGACCGTTCACCTCTGTTCGCTAACGTTAGCCAAGAACTTCCGAGGAATTTAAAGGAATTGTTCGGCAGTGTTTGCGAACGTTCGCCTGCATTCGTGCACTTGAGCACACCTCTGTGTGTGTGTGTGTGTGTGTGTGTGTGTGTGTGTGTGTGTGTGTGTGTGTGTGTGTCATATCAACAGGAGAGGGTGTGTGAATGGTGGTGTATGGGGTGCCCTGTGAGTCATGGGCATGATGTTTGTGTATGTCAACATTACTCAGTTCTTTATTACACATTAAGCTCTGCGTGCGTGCGTGCGTGTGTGCATGCGTGTGTGTGTGTGTATATGTGCTTACCTTCCTTTATTATGTTTCATGAGGTCAGCAGTGTTAGATAGTCTTTCAGGAAAGATCACTGGATTTGGCCTAATGTAAATGTAAATTGGTTCACTTCAATTCAAGTGTGTATGTGTGTGTGTGTGGTGTGTGTGTGGTGTGTGTGTGGTGTGTGAGTGAGTGACTGACTGACTGACTGACACTGTTTGTATACATCTAAGGCCCTTTGATGCTGTGGAAAGGGTCTCCCTGACTCCAGAAAGGCTGACTGTAGTTCCTTGGCTTGCTCTCAATCTTCTCCTCAGGTCAACCAAGAAACAGGGCCAATCTGCTGGCTGTCTGACACTCCAACTTAACACACATAGACACACACACACACACACACACACACACACCACACACACACACACACACACACACACACACACACACACAGACACACACACTTCAATTAAAAAAAAATGCTAAAGCTAATTTGGTCTGGCAATCAGAGTGGCCCTGTGGACTGGCAGCTGGAGATGTCACTGCGCAGCGGTGACCTCTGCGTCGGCGTGTGCAGCCAGCAGCTTTTTTTATTAAGCAGGGATCCCTGGGAAGGAGCTTGTCTCCTCCGCTCCTCCTTTGTGCTTTGTTAATTAGTTATTGATTTAAAACAATGTGGAGGCAAAGAAAATTATGGCCAGATTAGCCGCATGCTAGCAAGGTCACAGTGTTATATATATATATAGAGAGAGAGAGAGAGAGATACTGTCAGTGTGAAGTTTGCATTCTCGGTGTTGGTATCTCGACATGACTTCCCCAAGCACACCACACGCACACGCACACACATACACACACACACACACACACACCTTGCTCTCCACTCTTCAGTACGGACAATCGTCCTTTCTTACTGTATTTTTGTCCCAGTAGTTTTGTGATATGTTAGTGTTTATATGTAACTGGTTTGTCGGTTTGTCTGGCTCTTTCTCTTTTTAAAAGGTTTTTCCCCTGACCTTAGGAGTCCTGAAAGGGAGGATTGTGTGTGTGTATTCAGGTGTGTTATGCTAACTGCGAGGGAAATGCCCTCCCAATCTGTGGCTGCTCAGCTATGACATCCGGAAAACCTCCCCCTCCTCCACTTCCACTTGACAGGCCACCTCTGAGCCTGCTGCTAACATGCTAAAGCTCGCTCTTTGTGTTAGCAACACCCCCCTACACAAACACACACACACACACACACACACACACATCCACCTACAAACCCCTCCAACATTTTGTGTGGAGACCGAGAGCGTTGGGGGCTGCCATTAACAAAGATGAGGAAGAAGAAGAAGCCACATTCTTGTTCGTTTGCTGGATGTGCGCAAACAAAGACGTGGGGGGTGGGGGGGTGGGGGGGTGTCCACGACACTAATATGACTTCCAGAGTTAATCCCAAACATGTCATTACTCGCCCGCTTTGTTTAATATTTAATCATTAGCCCCAATGAAATACTAATCCTGTTCACTGCAGGAGAGAAAAAAAAAAAAAAAAAAAAAAAAAAAAAAAAAAGAGAGATAGAGAGTTTGGCGGAGGGGGGTTGAGAAAGCAAAGAAGGAAATAAATCAGGAAGATTTCATTATCCATTCAAATGATCCAGGGCTCAGGTGAGGGACGTGAGTGTGCTTGCTTAGAGGAGCAGAGCTCAGAGAGATGGCAGTTGGTTTAGAGAGATAGAGGAAGAGAGGGAGAGAGAGAGAGGGCAAGAGAGAGAGAGAGAGAGAGATTACACCCCATAGCTTTGACAGCCATTTACCTGAGGTCTTTGTCCAAGCTGGAAGCAGGGCGTAGGCGTTGGCCGTGAGCTCCTAGCGTTAGATTAGCGTTAGCGCTCGGCTGCATCATGCGCAGCCTGCAGTGATGGCAATGATCACAGTGCATGTTTCTGCTCCTGTGGTGGCAGCCAGAGGTGTAGGTGCCTGTGCCTGTTTAGCATACAGAGTCTCTGTGGGTTATGTATGTGTCTCTGTGTATGTGTGTGTGTGTGTGTGTCTCTGTGTGTGTGTGTGTGTCTGTGTGTGTTAGAGAGGGAAAGTTCACAGCTGAGCCCCTCCAGGGCCCCTATCTGCAGTGCCTGAGTCAGCTCTCACTCCTAACACTGACTGAGTCTCACTGTTGCTCTCTCTTAAGAGCTGCCAGCATACAGTCCTCTGTCTGTCTGTCTGTCTGTATGTCAGTCCCTCTATCTGTCTGTCTGTCTGTCTGCCAGCCTGTCTTTCTCTCTGTTTGCATGTCTGTCTGTCTGTCTGTCTGTCTATATGTCAGTCCCTCTATCTGTCTGTCTATCTTTTTCTCTGTCTGCATCTCTGTCTGTCTTCCTGTCTATCTATCTGTCTG
>PYXC01000412.1:80000-82500 GCA_015244755.2 Tenualosa ilisha | reverse complement strand
GAGAGCTCTTTGCTCCGTGGTTCTGAAAGCAGAGCGTTGACGCGCACGGAGAGAAACCACAAGCCTGTATACCTTATAACAGAACTGTGAGAACGCAGAGGCCAGGGCCGTCTCCATACAACAACAAAATGAAAAACACGGAAGTGTTGATCTCTGTGGCTTACTCAGCGCTGGGTCACAGCAGCATAGAGGCTGAGGTATTGGTTGGGGGGGGGGGGGGTGTTGGGTGGTTGTTGTGAAGGAGCAGGTAGATGTCTGCAACCCTCTCTCTTTCACTCCCTTTCTCTCTCTTTCACTCTCTTTCTTTCTCTCTCTCTTTCTCACTCTCTCTTTCACTCTTGTTCTTTTTTCTTTCTTTCTCTCTCTCTGTCTCTCTCTGTCTGTTTCTCTCTCTCTCTCTCTTTCACTTCCTTCTTTCTCTCTGTCTCTCTCTTTCTGTCTCTCTCTCTCTCTCTTTCACTCTCTTTCTTTCTCTCTCTCTCCCTCCATCCTGAGGTGGGCTGCTATCTAAAGGGCCAGGGTTGGTTATGTAAGCCCCCCTCCCTGCTGCCCCGGGGGAGGGGAAGGGCCCCTCCTGAGCGGCGGCTCGGTGAGTCAGAGTTTAGGTGGGTTAACCGCTGCCGCCACTGAAGCAGGAGGGGAGGAGAAGGGAGAGCAGGAGCCGACTGATGCTGCTGACTACGCCTTTGATCTTCTGGTTCCTCTGCCACCCTCTCCGTGAACCCAAATTATTTAAAGCATCGCTCTCTCTGCCTCTTTGTGTGCCTGTGTGTGTGTGTGTGTGTGTTTGTGTGTTTGTGTGTTTTTACCTCCATCTCCTAGTTGACTTCCCCAAGTGTTTTTACCTCTCCTCTGTCTTTCTCTCTCCCTCTCTCTCTCTCCCTCTCCATCTCTCTCTCTCTCTCTCTCTCTCTCTCTGTCTTGCTGGATGGCTTGCTGGTGGTGATGTCAGTGGTGCCGGGGGTGTGGGGGAGCTGAGGGGCTGAGAGTCCTGTTGGATCGCTGGGAGGGGAGGCTGGGGGGAGGGATGGGCTCTTGTCCCTCTGATAATTCCAGGAATACATTTCTTTTAAAACACAGACACACACACACACAGACACACACACATACACACACACACACACACACACATACACACACACACACTTCTCTCCACCCCATTCCCCCCACTCTGTTTGTGTTTTGTAATTTTAATATGGCTGTTCCATATTCATGAAGCGTTTTGTCTGTGACAGCCTCTGCGCTGCAATGCTATGGTCCTCTCTCCTTCTTTCTTTTTCTTTTCATTCATTTTCTCCCTCTCTCTTTCTCTCTCTCAGTCTTTCTCTCTCTCCCTATGATTCTCTAGAGACTTACTGCACTTAATTCCCCGCTACCTTTCTTGTGTCCTGTCAGCCAGCTGTACAATAAGTTCGACACTCTGAACTTATTGCTCTCTCCCTCTCTCTCTCTCTGTCTCTCTCCTTCCCTCTCTCTCTATCCCCCCCCCCCCCCTTCAGTGGTATGGTTGACATTGAGACTCGAGCCTCACATAGGAGTGCTTCTACAAAGGCAGCGGTAGCTCCTCTGCCTTGAAGTCAGCGCAGCTCGGCACCCTGGGAATCGTAGTCTGTGTTGTGGAGCCTTTCCCTCTGGTAGCTGCTGACACCAGTAACCCCCTTGACAACATCTGAGCACCCTCACAGAGCCAGCATCCAGAGCACACAAAACAGGCACGCAGTCACACACTAAACACACACACACACACACACACACACACACACACACACAGACACACATACTCTAGCAAGTCTACCTCTAAACAGACCAGTGTCCATGCCATCGAGGGCTTTGCAGTGAAAAACAAAACAAATTTGTTTGACCACATTTGACAAACTGAGCATGCTCCGTAACTTACGCGTATGTGCTGTGCATTTGTATGTATGAATATATGTTTGAATGTATGTATGTATGTATGTATGTATCCGTTCGCTCATGCATGCATGCATACATAAATGGAAATGCACACATGCGGGCGTCGCATTGAAATGCACATCGCATTAGTATCGAGTGTGTTCGCCTTGCTGCCTTGCTGCCTGGCTTCCTGCGTATGGGGCCACTGGAGGAGTTTAAATATAGACATCCTCACCCCCCATCACCCATAGCCATTGCCTCAGGGGATGCACAAGACTGCGCCTTTTTGCATGGACTCACACAACCTTGGAGGATGAGGAACTGTGTGTGTGTGTGTGTGTGTGTGTGTGTATGTGTGTCTCGATGTGTATGAGGGGTTCTGTGTGTGTGTGTGTGTGTGTTTGTTTGTGTGTGTGTGTGTTTATGCGTGTGTCACAGTGTGTATGATATGCACTGCGTACATCACAAAGTGTGTAAGAGGTTGTGTGTGTTTGTGTGTGTGTGTGTGTGTGTGTGTGTGTGTGTGTGTGTGTGTGTGTGAGAGTGTGTGAGAGTGAGACCTCAGCCACAGTTCTGTTTAAGTGATGTACTTAACCATCTTGATCAG
>PYXC01000412.1:65000-75000 GCA_015244755.2 Tenualosa ilisha | reverse complement strand
CAGGCCATGTTGCTCTTATGTTTTTTTATTGCGCTTGTTGTTAGTATAGTCTTGTACCATGTGTTTTTGTTACAAAAGCTCAGCTTATTTATGTCAGCCAGAGTGCATGTGTTTTTTGGGCCTTCTTAGATGTCCATGTTGATGCCCAGATTGTGTGCCCTGAAGGTACAGTATATGTAGCCAGGTGGACCAGACCCATTCTTTTTGCTTCACTTTGTGTGAAGAGTCTGGCTTTTCTCACTAGACCTTTGTTTACTTCCTGGTGGGTAGCTGGAGCGGTGGTAGCGTAGCGGTTAGGAAACCTGACTAGCATGTTAGTAACCTGGAAATTGTGGCTTTGAATCCCTGTTGCCACCACTGTGCCCTTGAGCAAGGCACTTAACCCTAAGTGGCGCTAGGAGACTGGCCCTGAACTAATTGATAGCTTTGGATAAAAGCATCTGCTAAATGCATATGTGTAAATGTAAATGTAGGTTCGTTCTGAGAACTTTAAACCTAAGCCTTAGAAGAGTTTCCTGAGGTAGTGCTGTAGCAAGATTGAGTGGAGGCACTAAGGCGATGCTAGCCTGGCTAGCCTGGCTATACTCCATGTGCATGATTTTCGTACACGTTGCATTACATTACATTATATTTCTTTCATTGTGTTGTAGCTTGAATGTTATCCTCTTTTTTAAGTCGCTTTGGTTAAAAGCGTCGGCTAAATGCATACATGTAAAATGTAATGTAAATATACACATGGAAAGCTGCATGTTGAGCTAGTCAGTGTGTGGCTGCTGCTACTGTAACGCAGCGTCCAGATAAACACAGACCATTAAGTTTTCAGTTTCCCCAGAACTCTATGTTTATGTTTATGCATTTAGCAGACACTTTTATCCAAAGCGACTTACAAATCAACTATGAATTGTTCAGGGCCAGTCTCCCCTAGAGCAACTTAGGGTTAAGTGCCTTGCTCAAGGGCACAGCAGTGGCAGCTGGGATTTGAACCCACAAATTTTCAGGCTACGTGCACACTAGCCAGCTAGCCTTAACCACTACGCTACCACCGCCCCTGTCAGCCAGAGTGCATGACAGGGTCATCCAAACTACGTTTGGATTTGTGTTGAAGATAGGGTAGGTGATGCTCTATGACGCTGAGTTTATTACCTCCGCCAAGGAGCTTCTGTTTTTGCCAGCATTTGTCTGTCTGTCAGACTGCACAGATTTGCATGAAATTTTTGGGCAACATGGGGATTAGGACAAGGAACAGATAATTAAATATTGGTGGTGATCTGGAACACCGTCTGGACTTTGGGATTTGGAATTTCGTCAGTGACCTATATTGCCTTGGCAGAGGTCTGTGCTCTCTGAGTGCATATCTAGTGTATGTTTATCTCGATGTTTATGTTTGTGTTTATGTTTGTACATTTTTGTGTAAAGAGACATGCATTGCGCTAATTTTCCATGCATAAAGCAGAGGACAGTGTTTTAGGGACATTCAAAGAAAGTGTTACAGGGCGATGGTGGTGCAGGTTTTAGTGGTACCGTTCGGCAACCGGAGGGTTGCAGGTTTGAGCCCCACTCTGTTTGACCCCATCAAAGTGTCCTTAAGCAAGAGACTGAACCCCAAATTAGAAGAAACATATAACATATATATAACATATATATATATGTATATAGTATAGATAAATAATATATCTATATATATATATAATAACTATATAAAGTATTTCTCATGTATAGCCTTCCCCCGTGTATTAGCTTCTTAGCTGAAGATATTTTCCTAAATCAAGGTATTAACCTCGGTTAATAGTTGGGAAATTATAGTTTGCACTGAATACCTAACAATACACACCAGAGAGCCAGCTCACCCCTTTGATCCAGTACTCCCTGCAGGTCTTGGTCAGCTGATAGAACCAGAGAGGGTTGAGGTGGACTGAGAGGTGCTAATGTTTGTTCAGTTCCGTGAGTTATTTTTGCAAGGAGGAGGGGGGAGGGAAATCCTCACTTTACGCCAACCAGATAAGCTGATCCCAAAGATCATTGAAAAGTTGATGTTGTGACGTAATGTGACACTCCCATTTATGTATGTCAGAACTGTTCACGTTTGCTCCCATGGTAGCATATTATGCTACTCTATCTTGGTCATTATCAAGGAGGTATTATAAGAACTGCTGAAAGTGAGGAAGTCCCCGCCCCCATTCATTTCAATGGGAAATGCTAGGCTAATGAATTTAGCAAATTTTTCAGTTTTTAAAATGGAGGTTCGTGGGGCTCATTTCCGGCACCATTTCATTTCGCCAATTAGGTCCCATGTTACTAATGGAGGTAAGGGCGGCACAAAGCTATGTCATGGATGGGCATTGGACATTCTTGCAGGGGAAAAAAACGTGCACACGCGAGGGAGCTCATGCATGAGCTGAAAGGGGGGAGCCCACCAATCAGCACAGGGAAAATGGTGCCGAAAATTGTGCAAAATGATGCGATTTCTGAAAAAATGGCGACGAGGAAGCGCCATGCTAATCGGCGGAAGCTAACCAGCCACATCCTGCCCCACCCTCGTCATTACTCTGTGATCTTTGGTAGAGGAGCTCTCCTGGCACACGCACAGAGTCTCTGGGGTCCCAGCTGTTCCAGCAGTGGGGGCAGCACTGAGTGGTGGAGTCCCTGGGCGGTGCCACCAGCCTCTGGGGTGGCACTTAGCCGGCAACAGCAGGAGTGATGGTGATGGTAGTGGTGGTGGTGACGGCGACTGGGAACTAGTGGCTTTTGTGGTGCTGACGAGAGCGCCCACCCCCCTCGCCCCCCCCCCCCCCCCGTTGCCTTTTTTTTTTTTTTATGTGGCACAAAAGCAGGCAGTTCAACAAAACCTGCGCCTGCCAGTCCGCACAGCGGGGCGGCCGCCTTTTCAGCGCGCTTATGGTTTTGTGCACGCAGGCGGTGGGTGTGTGAGAGTGCTTTTGTCGGTCTGATCATGTGTTTATTGTATGTAATAGTCATTAATATCTATTGAGTTAAAAAAGAGGCTTTAAGTTTTCTTTCACAACCTAGCATTACCCAAAACCCGTGTGTGTGTGTGTGTGTGTGTGTGTGTGTGTGTGTGTGTGTGTGTGTGTGTGTGTGTGTGTGTGTGTGTGTGTGTGTGTCATTGAAATACCCAATCCCTGAATAGACTTCAGGGCCACGCTATGTGTGTTTTTTCCTTTATGCATTGTTGTTTTCTCAATTGCAGACGCTCCAGATTACATTTGATTTGAATTGATTCGCTGCTCAATTCTGAAGGAGTGCCGTGTATACAGACAGCCTCAGCTGGTCTCCACAGGCACACAGACCCAAGGCCCTTTCTCCCGACTCAATACGGCAGCCAGGACACAGGGGTCTTGGTTAGAAGGGAGCGTGATTATGTGCAAATGGCCTTCGCACGAATTCACTCGCCCCATACTCTGTACTCTCCTCTCAACAACCCCTCTCTCCTCTCTCCTTTTTCTCCCTCTCTCTCTCTCTCTCTCCTCTTCTCTTCTCTCACTCCAGAGAATCATCACTAATTACTGTCAGCATCTCTCGCCTGTTCCTGCTCGCTCTCTGTCTGTCTGCCTTACAACTACACACACACATACACACACACACACACACACACACACACACTACACCTTTCCTAAGGATTAACTATTGCTTTTGTACCAGAAATCAAATTTACAGCTTTCTCTTTTTTTTTTTTTTTTTTTTTTAGACCTGATAGACGCAGTATATTCACATCTCTAATCAAGACCAAATCTTCAGTCATTTATTTTTGTACATGAACAACTTTTAACATTTATTAGGTTAATTATTTTGTTAACATCATTTATAGAATTTACCAGGCTCTCACTTTTTACTGTTTTTAGAATGTATCCTCAGTGTTTACCAGTATTTCTTTATTTATTTATCTCAGACCAGACGTGCTGGAGTGATATGAAGCTTCCTGTGTATGTTCTATGCATGCGCTAATATGTCATTTATATATTTATGTGCTCATATAGTTCTGAAAAAAAAAAATATATATATATATATTATCTATTTTTTTTTAATTATTGAATTTCCTTAGTTATTTTCAATGTACCTCAGGCAGATTTTATGCATCCAAATGAAGGGATGTTGTGTGTGTGTGTCTGTGTATGTATGTGTGTGTATGTGTGTGTGTGTGTGTGTGTGTGTGTAAGAGAGAGCGAGAAACAAAGAGAGAGTGTGTGTATGTGTGTGTGTTTTTAATTGCTATCAATTTGCCGTCAAGGTGCATTACGTCGGAGAGACGTCTACCCGGCATCCTACCACGCCCCAAGCCGAGGAGCCATGGATCCATTTTGAGCTTAATTAGAAAGTAATCTTCACACAGTGACCATACTCTACCTGTGCCCATGAGAGAGTGCACTTGCTCAGTAGTAGACACACACATACACACATACTCACACGTATACACACACACACATTTACGCACTCACACACACATACACACACACATTTACGCACTCACACACACATACTCACACATACACACAGTCACACACGCATATACACACTCAGACACAATCAAAGCACCTCGTCTCGCTCTGTCAGGCCCATCAGCCAGTTAACACTGCACTTACTGTGTTAAATTCACTGTGTCATTTCTATTGCGTCTTTAAGGTCTGGTGTCTCTGACTGGAGTCGTCTCTAGTCTGGTGTGCTGGCCGTGTCTCCTCTGTTGCCTCTGTAAGGTCTGGTGTCTCTGACTGGAGTCGTCTCTAGTCTGGTGTGCTGGCCGTGTCTCCTCTGTTGCCTCTGTAAGGTCTGGTGTCTCTGACTGGAGTCGTCTCTAGTCTGGTGTGCTGGCTGTGCTTCTCTATTATGTCTGTAAGGTACGGTGTCTCTGATCAGAGTCTTCTCATGGATTGGTGTGTTGGCTTTGTCTCCTCTGTTGCGTCTGTAAGGTCTGGTGTCTCTGACTGGAGTCGTCTCATGGATTGGTGTGTTGGCCGTGTCGTCTGTAAGGTCTGGTGTCTCTGACTGGAGTCGTCTCATGGATTGGTGTGTTGGCCGTGTGTCCTCTGTTGCGTCTGTAAGGTCTGGTGTCTCTGGCTGGAGTCGTCTCATGGATTGGTGTGTTGGCCGTGTCTCCTCTGTTGCGTCTGTAAGGTCTGGTGTCTCTGACTGGAGTCGTCTCATGGATTGGTGTGTTGGCTGACTTGTCTGCTGATTGTTTCACTCACTCATCTGGAGCTGTAGGGTGCCTGAGCGAAAGTGATGTGGCCGTCTAAGGTGATGATGACTTGTTCGGGTGGAGTTAGTTGGACCAGAACATCAACACGTCTTTTTTTCCTTTCCGCCTTTCCTTCCGTGTTGATTAGCCATTGTAATTAGTGCCTCGTATCTAGCAGCCTATGCCAGGTCCATTCTTCTCCTGTATCGGGACACCTCAAAGGCCGTTTAACCACTTATCACCTGGTTGCCACATTTTTTGTATACGTTCATTTATTTTCTTTAAGCAGTAATCTACCAAAAAACTGTTGCTTTGGTGTAGTCTAACACTTTGTGGGAAAGTAGATCCACAAGGCTGCTCTTGTTTGGTGATTAAACTTTTTTCCCTGGTCTACTACGTCATAGGCGTCCCGTTATGATGGAACAACGGATACCCTGTCAGCCAATCAGAAAACAGTATTTTATTTCTCCAGGTTATAATAACTAGTGGCTAGCAGGCACAGCAAGAGTGATAGGGTAGAGAAGCTAACATTATGCTAAAGTGTAGGGACTCCATCTCTGTCTGTGCCCTTTGTTTTTTTCCGGCCTGTGCTGTTTAGCCATAATAATTAGCGGCTAGTGGCTAGCATTGGAAGTACAGTGTGAAAACAGGCACAGCAGGCGTCGCAGAGAAGCTAACGTGTGTTAGAGTGTAGGGACTAATAATCAAGCGCCATGTTTGTTTTCAATGCAGTTGTTTTGCTTCTGTTGTTAAGCCACAGCATGTTTGGAGTGGGCCTTACTCTTCGTGAGTGACGAGCCTCCATTTAGCCAGGTGGTTTGGAGTGTGTGGAGTGTGTGTCTGTATGCTTGTGTTTTCAACAGTGCAGATAGAGCACTCTTTGATCTCTTTCAGTCTGTATGCACGTGTGCTATATGCTGGTGTGCGTGTGCGTGTGTGTGTGCATGGGCTTTCATGCATCTGTGTGCAACTGCATTTGGTACGTAACCCTTTGGTTTTTCAACATGTGGGGGGAGTTCATATGATCGGTGCCATTTGCATTTCAATGCATATTGTAATGTGTGCCTGCATTACATTAAATGTGACATGGCGATATGCATGTATGCACCAACAACCACTTTATACCACATCTTTTCATGTATTATACATACCTATGGTATGTGATTATATAAATGTATGTATATTAAACATCTTCATTACTTGGTTTACTATATATAATGCATAGCTTATGTTATATGCATGAAATTATTTGCTGCCTGCTGTGTTCTACCGATGTATACAATATGTACAAAATGTTCACAGAGTAGGCGGTCTGAGTTATGTAGTCAGTGTGTTCAGAGCTTTCGTGTGGAATGACTTTCTAGAGTGTTCTCTGGTATGCTGTGAGCAGGTTGTCTGTGTGTTTGTGGGATGAAGGCTTCTGTGTGAAGACGGCATGTTTTCACAGTGAGTTGGGGGGGGCGAAGATGTTGCTGGTTTTCGGGGCAGGCGCTGTTAAGTCGGCGCGGGCTCTTTGTTTCGTTCTAGCCGAGCGCTGGCGCGTTTCATCCCGTGCCCAGGCCCGGCCCGGCCGGGGGCCCCCGCGGTGGTGGTGTGTGTGGCCTCTCGGGGACCCAGGGCCCGTCGGTGTGGTCTGCGCGTTTGACTCGCCTGTTCAGGGGGCATCTATAGTGCTGTCCACTCCCTAGTGAGCCAGAGCCAGGTCCTACCCCAGGCCCCACCTCTCTCACACTCTTACTCCCTCTCTCATTCTCTCTCTCTCTCTCTCTCTCTCTCTCTCTCTCTCTCCACTCATCCTCCCTTGGTCTTGCACCCTCCAGGGCCTCAACAACATACCAGTGTTGTCATGGAGATGTAATTGAAAATCGCCACGTCTCAAACAAGTATTGTTCAAGTGGCTATTCACTGCTTGCCTCTCTATCTAGTTTTTCTCTCTTGCCACCCCCCCCTATAAGAGCAGAAAAAATGTATCATTCCAAGGTTGTAGGGTGAGGTGATGTATATTCTTCTCTTTCTCATTCTCTCTGTCTATCTCTCTCTCTCTCTCTCTTTGCATCTTTCGCTCTCTTTCCCTGAACACCTTTCCTCACCTTTCCCCTCTCGTTTCTCTCTCTCCCTTCTTCTCTCTTCCTCCCCTCCTCTCCTCTCTTCTCTTCTCTTCTCCTTTTCTGTGAGCCATCCAGGCAGTTAGAGATGGCTAGAGAGAGAGAGAGAGAGAGAAACACGGAGAGAAAGAAAGAGAGAGAGAGGGAGCAGCAGCAGCAGCAGCAGCAATAGTGAGAGCTAGTTTAAGAGTTCAGTGGAATCTGGAGGGATTCATCATCACATATTTACAGGCTGCAGCTAATATAGCTGTAAGGTGTTAGCTGAGCCCATTGATCTAGAGCGCATGTCGGCTCCCGAGGTTATGGGACGTGCCTCCATTTGCATAAGGGCCCTGGGCAAGGTTCTTTCCAACCATTGATTGGCCTGTCTGAGGGAGCCTGCCGCATTTTCACATTGATCACTTTGTTTTTCTTTTCTTTTTTTTTTTTCCTTCTTCCCTCCTTCTCTCGTCTCTCTCCCCTCTCTCTCTCTCTCTCCCTCCGTCTCCCTCTCCAACACATTTTTTTTTTGTCAACTCTCTCTTTCACACACACTCACTCTTCATCTCTCTCTGTCATTCTCGCTCTCTCTCTATCTCGCTATCTCTCTTTCTCTCTCTTTCTCTCTGCTAAAGACAGTGTTACTCAGAGTTCATCTCAGACGGCTCCAGCCTGCCCTGGATGCTGTCGGGGAAAGAGAGGGGAGATGGGCAAGAGGGGGATGAAGGAGGGAGGGTGGGAGGGAGGGATGGAGAGAGAGAGAGAAGTGGAGGGGAGGAGAGTGAGAACTTTAACAGCGATATCTTAATGTCTCATGGCCAAGTCTGTCAGCAAAAGCAAGTTCAGGTAGGTGAGGTGGATACACACTCAAACTTACATGCTCACATGGGTGTGCACACACACACACACACACACACACACACTCACACTCGCCTCAGGTGGTCAGCAACTAAGAGAAATGAATGTGTACGTGGAGATGGATGCACACACAAAGTTACATGCTCACCTGGGCACACACACATGCACACTCTCTCTGTCTCTCTCTCACACACACACACTCACACACACACACACGCACACACACGCACACTCACACACTCACAGAGGCACAGTTACACAGGCTGAGCATGTACTGGATGCATACCTTCATGCTCTCTGCACAAATCAATAGCTGGGTTTCCATTCAACTTATTTGCATTTCATATTCGCATTACCAAAAATTCAACCCAAAAATATGCACATCTGCATGCGTTTGCATCAGCAGTGTAATGCAAGTAAAAAATGAACATTAGGCTAATCAAGTGATGTGTTTCGGTCAGTTGTGGGATCAACGTCTATGGACAGAAACGCGGTCAATGCAAATATACGCAAATTAAACAGTTTCCATCGACTTTAATGGCATTATGCCTTATTGGCATCAAGTGTTAAGCCACCCTCCTCAAGCACGTTACATTTATACTTGCATTAGGGGACTGATGATGAGTGAGTAAGTGAGAGTGATTTATTTATGTAAAAATCTGCACGTGTAAATAGATTTGATCATATGCAGAGGTGTCTGGTCTGTTCAGAGTAACATCATGTATTGTAGCAAGTACACATGATCTCATGAGCACACACACACACACACACACACACACACACACACACACACACACACACACACACACACACCGTTTGCAGGTGTTTCCAACTGAGGATTTCTTATTCGCATAACTTAAAAGCCAATCAACTAGTTGGATTGAAACCCAGCTGCTGACTCTGTGTGTGTGTGTGTGTGTGTGTGTGTGTGTGTGTGTGTGTGTGTGTGTGTGTGTGTGTATATCTTTATAAGAGAGAGAGAGAGAGGTATAGGTGGGTGGCTAGGCCCTGGCAGATCTTTACATACACGGATCCCACATTTAGAACATGCATACATTCTACTCCCCACTGAGTGATGAAGCACTAGCACTATATGAAGGACTATTTTAATCTTTATTTATTCCCTCTCTGACTTTGACAAGCCTACATACACCATGCTCCCTCTCTCGCTCTCTCGCTCTCTCTCTCTCTCTCTATATATATATATCTCTCTATCTCTGTATTTGTCAATTCAAGACAGTATTGGCATGAACGTTTCAACAATATTATTCCCAAAGCTTAATCACATTTACACATAACTTAGATGCATAGAAAGGCAATTATATATACATTTAGAGCCATGGTGAAAAATGACGGTATGTAAGACAAAGTAGCAATAGTCATAACATTATACATACAACATGCAAGGAGTTAGACTTTTTTCTCTGGGAGCACAGGCCTTACACTCTCTATCTCTCTCTCTCTCTATCTCCCTCACTTTCTTTCTCTCTCTTTCTCTCTCTGTCTCTCTGTCCTGATGTTAGAGAGTGCCTGAGGCCCTGTTTGTCTGGCTGGACTCAGGAGCTGCTGAGAGCAGCATGTCAATGCCCTTTTCCCCTAGTCCGCCCAGGGACCCAATCAGATGCTCCGTTGGCTTTTTGTGGAGAGAGAGAACAGCCTCTCTCCTACCTCTCTTCCTCTTTTTCTGCCCTCTCTCTCCCTCTCCCCCCCTCTCTCTCTCCCTCCCTCTCTCCCTGTTGTGTTGTTCCCTCTCTGATGGCAACCCTTGTCCTCTTCGCAAGCTTCTTTTCTCCTTCTCCTCTCTCTCCTCTCTCTCACTTTCACCTTCTTCAGCTATGAGTTCCTCTGGTTGTCTCTGCAGTTCACA
>PYXC01000412.1:57500-60000 GCA_015244755.2 Tenualosa ilisha | reverse complement strand
GTGTGTGTGTGTGTGTGTGTGTGTAGTGCTCAAAGTTTTCTCGTTTTTCTTTTTAGCCCTCCACACAAAACTATGCTTCTGCTTTTTGCACTGTGAATGTGTGTGTGTGTGTGTGTGTGTGTGTGTGTGTGTGAGTGTGTGAGTGTGTGAGTGTGAGTGTGTTTGTGCTTTTTGCTTCTTGTGTATATGTGTGTGAGTGAGTTGCACAGCTATACTTATTTTATAAATAGACTAACTAAACACTACTAGTATGATAATTAAATTACTTCATTGCTATGAATTTATAGGTTCCATCTTATTTTTATGTTTTTACAAATGTATTAAATCAGGCATGTGTGAATTGAATGTTAATAATGACGACTATTTTAAAAATATGGAGCAGAGGAAATGAACGTGAATTTCCTTGATTCCAATTTTTGATTAACTGGCAGACTTCTTGAACTCATTGGAACTTTTTTTTCTCCTAGTTGATGTTATATTAAAATCGATTAAGCAGGAAGGACCTATTTATGAAGAACCTGAAATAATAATCTTCTCTCCTCTCAGCTTTTCCTGGACTTAAATATCTGTTCTATTTAATCGACTGCATATTCCGTATGTCCCTTTGCGCCCACCGTAGTAATTAATCTCACAGTGGAGTTTGACAACGTGTCACCTTTTGACAGAGACAGGAAGGCACCAAAAAAAGAAATAATAACGTTCCGATCGATATGGAGTTTCTAACATACATTATATTAAGCATGTGATAATTTGACAGGTTTTTTTTTTTTTTTTTTTTTTGTGGGACACTGCTATCTTTTCACCTCTCAGCAAGCAGATATGTATACGCACATGTAATGGATTTTCTCTCTCTCTCTCTCTCTCTCTCCCTCCCGCCCTTCTTTTCTCTCAAATAGTAGCTGTTGGCTATGCAAAGTTAATTTCAGATTGCCGTAAAATTTTCATTAACTCCTCCGGCTCCTCTCTGGAGCACGAGGGTATCAGGGGCTCCTGTTCGGAGAGCCGCGAGTTTCTCCCCCCCTCGGCGGAGGTGCCGACGTACTGAAAGGTCCCGGTAACTGAGGGAGACCAAAGTGGCCTGTCATAACACACAAAAAAAAAGCACTTGACTCCTTTTCACCAAGTTGGAGTGGAGGATTACAATTACAGGGGCTGAATGCCACTGCGTGAGCGTTTTACATATTTATTTAACATATATACTATACGTTCACTCTCATTGAGACGCATATACAAGTGAGTGCATAGGAGGACAGACAATACATTGAGTGCATAAAAGGACAGGCTTAAATAAGTTTTCTGTGTGTGTGTGTGTGTGCGTGCGTTCGTGCCTGTGTGTGCGCGCACACATGCAGCATACATGCAGCACAACCTTTGAGTATGCAGGAGCATATAGTAACCTTTGAGTATGCAACTTAAATAAGCTTCCAGTGTGTGCGTGCGTGCGGACGGACACACGTTTGTGTGTGTGTGCATGCGTGTGTGCGGACACACGTTTGTGTGCGTGCGCGTTTGTGTGTGTTTGTGCACGCACGTGTGTGTGTGCGTGTGTATGGATGTATGTGTGTATGTATGTATGTATGTATGTGGGCGCGACTGTGCTCGCATACTGCCCTCGTTGATTCTCACCCTTCTTTTGCAATGTTTCCTTTCCTCCTCTTCCTCCTCCGCGTGGCGCACGTATGCTAAATCCCTGGGATGCTATTAAACTGAATTGTGGAGTTTGTACTCACTGATGTTTTCCTGCTGCCGCCTTGGCTCCATTCACACACAGCAAACAGCGCTCAGTCCGTGGGAATTAAACTCTCGCAGATGGAAAGTGGATCCGTTTCTGCCATTTTTGTTTTTGTTTTTTTTGTTTTTTTTGCTTAGTTTTTTCTCTGTGTTATTGTTTTGTTTTTGTTTGTACTGTTCTGTGTAAATTTAAACAGGAATGTTATCAGTGTTTGTTTGCTAGGCACTTAGTTGGAGCTGAAATAGTGCTGTTATTGTGGAGGCTCTCAGTGTATAATGGCTGCATAGAGTGGACTGGATCATTTCCTAACAGGCAGTTACACGAATTCCTTCGTAAGCCTGTGTGTGTGTGTGTGCGTGTGTGTGTGTGTGCGCGTCTCTGTGTGTGTTATGGATGTTTATATGCTTGTGTATGTTTTACCCAGACCACCCAGATATTTTTAATTGAAACATTGAAGTATTATTCTTCAACAAGTATAATGACATTTTGAATGTTATCAATTCTATGTCTTTGTGTGTCTGTCTAAGGCAGTAAAGGCACTACTGTGTGATGTTGAGTAGGTGGGAAGACACTACGTATCGTAAACAATGCTATCTCAGGCTTCACAGTGAGCATGTGTGCACAAACACACACACACACACACACACACACACACACATACATACTCACACAAGCTTACACACACACACACACACACTCACACTTTTCCTCTGTGCAAGACATAACCTCCCTTCATGGGGGCCCCGGCCTTTACGTGTCACTGGATCC
>PYXC01000412.1:32500-37500 GCA_015244755.2 Tenualosa ilisha | reverse complement strand
CGGTGCTTAAGGGTTGGCATGGGTCCGTCAGACTGGCATAGACTGGCAGACCTCTATCAGCTGGGCGCACGCCGAAGCCCGTCGAAAAAAACACAGATAAACTGGAATAAATCTCCTGAACGTCTGCCCAGAGCACCCATCCACCCACTCTCTCTCTCTCTCTCTCTCTCTCTCTCTCTCTCTCTCTCTCTGAGGCCTCTTTTCTTTCTCTCATTCTCTCTTTCTCTCTTTCTCTCTCTCTCTCTCCTCTCTCTCTCTCTCTCTCGCTCGCTCTCTGTCTTTGCCGTGCCCAGGGGAGGGTGCTGGGATGGCGTTGACCCCCAAGCCCTTTGTGGGAAAACAGATAACCAGCCAAATGTGAGGCGCCCCAGTGGGGGGTTGTTTCATGGAGACACACACACACACACACCACACACACACACAGAAACAGACAGACACACATGATTCTCTCCCACCACGATCGAGATGCCAGTCACACTGTTGGCATGCTGAGAGGTGTCAATGCTGGAACGAGGAGAGAATATCTCTCTCTTTAATTTCTCTCTCTCTCTCTCTCTCTCTGTCTTTCTCTCACTATCTCTCTCTCCCTCTCGTTCTCTGTCTTTTTATCTTTCTCTCCTTCCTCTTTCTGTGTGATCACTCACGGCTCAGTCAGATTATTAATTACTAAAGCAGAATGGCTGGCCTGAATGTAAACAGTGATTAATGGTTAACAAAAGTAAGTTAATGCATACCTCAACTGTAATTATGTGTACCGATCCTTTACAGGCATCTGAAAGCGGTGTGGCAATTAACCCTCATTAAGCTAACAACGAGAACACACTCTCCCCTTTTGTTCCAGACACACACTCCTGTCTTTGATGTAGGGCTGACGGTGTCAGTTTGTTTATTCCCACTTTCTTGCTTTCTTTCTTTCTTTCTTTCTTTCTTTCTTTCTATCTCTGTCTCTCTGTCGAGGCTTGTGCTCAAAGCTGATGAGCAGAGAGAACAGTCGACACTTTAATTTGAAATGCTGTCAGAACGCCACACCGTGCGGCTCGTCTTTTAGTCTTGCTTGACGACGAGGCGGTGGACGATAGGTGGGCTTGTCCCATGACGGCGTTTTGCTCGGGATCACTTCCCATGCTGAGAGGGACAAGTAGAGGATCGAGAGACAAGTCCTGACATTGACGTGGAGCGCTGGGAGAAGCCATGGCGAGCGTTCTCTCACCTGATGTGAGCCCGCTTCTCCGAATCAGGCTGACGCTGTCCTCAGACCTGTGAGGACTGTGTTTGGCAGTCATCAGTACTGCTGCCTTAGCTATGCTTTCCATAGCTGATCGGAATCTAGTAACTAGTGACTGTCTCTCTCTCTTTCTCTTTCTCTTTCTCTCTCTCTCCCTCTCTCTCTCTCTCTCACTCTCTCTCTCTCTCTCTCTGTCTCTCTCCGTCTCATTCCTTCCTGTGTTCCTCTCCCCAGGTCCCCCCTGTGATCCTTAAGTCAAAGATGAAGCTCCTCACCCATCCCTTAACTTCATCTCTCTCTCTCTCTCTTCTCTCTCTCTCTCTCTCTCTCTTCTCTCTTTCTTTTTCTCTCTCTCTCTCTGGTCCCAGTGCTCGTCATCAATATACATATTGACATTATTTTATCTTACAACTTCTCACCGTGATCCTGCCATTCAGAGCGCTTTCGTTCCCTCATCTCTGCTGGAAGGGAATCCCAGTTGTGTCAAGAGTTAGGGGGAGCAGGTTGGCTGTGTGTGTGTGTGTGTGTGTGTGTGTGTGTGTGTGTGTGTGTGTGTGTGTGTGTGTGTGTGTGTGTGTGTGTGTGTGTCTATGTCTATGAGTGTGTGTATGGAGGGGGTAATCAAAGTTTCATGCAGTATTTATTTATTTATTTATTTTTTGGCACCATCAGGGTTGTAATTTTTCCCTCTGCCTCTCTCTCAATCAGTCATTCTCTCTTTCACACTCACTCTCTCTCTCTCTCTCTCTTTCACTCTCTCACTCTCTCTCTCTCTGTCTCTTTCACTCTCTCTCTCTCTCTATCTATCTCTTTCACTCTCTCTCTCTCTCTCTTTCTCTCTCTTTCACTCTCTCTCTCTCTCTCTCTCTCTTTCACTCTCTCTCTCTCTCTCTCTCTCTTTCTCTCTCTCTCGTGCTCATGCTCCCTCTCCTCCTCCTCTGATGCTGACTTGCTGAGGATCAGAAGGCACGGCCTTCATTTTCTATTCCTCTTTAAAAGCTGCAATGGGGCCTAAACACCTTTGATCCGTGTGCCGTGCCGTGCCATGCTGCGCCGTGCAGCACCGCCTGACTGGCAGCCTCTGACCCACTTGGCGCTCACATTTATGTAACGTGCCCCGCGTTAGCCCGCAGAGAGCCCCCGTTCACGAGAACACACAGCCGCCGCCGTCGCTGGATGTCGACTTTGTGTGTCATCTTTCTTTTTATAACAACCTCTCTCTCTCTCAAATTCAAATTCAAATTCAAATTCAAAGGAGCTTTATTGACATGACTCAATTAAGCAGTGTTGCCAAAGCTGACATACTACAAAATAAACAGATGCAATATCTGGGGTTTTTTTTTGGTTAAAGGATTAATATTAAATGATACGAAAAAACAAATGAAACTTCCAGAAGCTTGTTTAGAAGGAAGACTCTCTCTCTCTCTCTCTCTCTCTCTCTCTCTCTCTCTCTCTCTCTCTCTCTCTCTCTGTCTCTCTCCCTTGCTCTTCCTTGTTTTTCTGTTCTTTCCCACTCCCTCTCTGTGTTTGATGCTCGTCTCTCCTCCCTGGATGTTCGGGATGAGGTCAACCTCAAGCCTCTGAGGGAAAGCAAGTGGTGGTTAGCTGCGTTTTGGACTGGAGCTGCTCTGTGGAACCCAGACAGGTCTATTTGACAGGTCTATTATATGTCATGCCATCTCTCTTTCTCTCTCTCTCTGTCTCTCTCTCTCTCTGTCTCTCTCTCTCTGTCTTCATCACTTATTCACCCATTCTTGTCCTTTAATCTCTCCATAGTGATGAACATCTGTTTGTTCGGCAGCGAATCATAAGGCCCTCATTCACTGACAGTGAGCACTGGGGACTCTTGTCATCCTTGTTTATTTTCTCTAACCTGGAAGGAGCAATACACACACACACACACACACACACACACACACAGGCACAGGCATCACACACACATGCACCGGGCCCTTGCCCATTAGAACACTGCGAGCACCCTATCGATTTGCCTGAGTGCGACACATCCCCCTGTGTGTTGTTCGCCCTGGTGTGGACTCGTGTCGGCATGGGGACCTGATCACAGCAAACCACCCACCGCCCCCCGCAACCCCTCACCCACTGGAGTTTGGAGTGGAGGGGGGATTTCTCCCTTCTCATCCAGATCAGAGAGGCTGATAGACACATCACTGGACGGAGGGATGCCATGTTTGTGTTTGAAAGGGATGAAAAAGAGAAACATGCCCCTTGATAAGGAGAGGGGAACAAAAGGAAGGTGAAACCCTTTCATGCACCTTAAACAAAATCAATACAGTGCTGTGTGTGTGTGTGTGTGTGTGTGTGTGTGTGCGTGTGTACATGCCTGCCTCAATACGTATGGATGTATAAGGATGAAGGGATTGAATTGGTTGCGACTTGTCAGTCGCCCAAGGTGGCTGTGTGTGTGTGTGTGTGTGTGTGTGTGTTTGTTTGTGTATTTGTGTGTGTGTGTGTGTGTTTGTGTTTGGGATGACAGGTGTTTCTGACAGAGGGTAGAAGGTTCTGCTCATCTTTTATGCTTTTTTTTTTTACACTTCACTCTACACACTACACTCTCTCTCTCTCTCTCTCTCTCCCGCCCTTCCTCTCTCTCTCTCTTTATCAGAATTAAAAGGAAGTCTAGTTGCTTAGCAACACAGAAGGCCAGGTAAAGCTCAGTAAGTTTTTGTGTTCGTTTCTTCCTGTCCCTGAGGTCAGAGTGCCAACCAGTGAATACGTGGGACTCGCCACGTATTGGGCCAGCAAGCCAAGCCTGAATTCTGTCTGGTGTCATAGTAGCTCATTGGACCAGATGAGAACAGTTTGTACAGGATTTATCCAAAATTGTCAGGTACAATGCAGGTACAGACTGAAAATAAGTATGAAAGTACGTGAAGTGTGAATGGATAAGTATGAAAGTATATGTGGAAACAACAAACAAAAAAAAATGCGCTTGGAATTACAATGTAAATAATGTATTATTTGAGGCTTGCGGTTACCTAGTCACACAGCTGCAGGTCAAAGGTTATCACGTGCCGTGAGAGGACAGGAGACAGTGGAGTTCCGGAATGCCCTGGAAAGACATTCATTTTGT
The DNA here is from genome assembly GCA_015244755.2 of Tenualosa ilisha. Lineage (NCBI taxonomy): Eukaryota > Metazoa > Chordata > Actinopteri > Clupeiformes > Clupeidae > Tenualosa > Tenualosa ilisha. Next base: position 33,184 of record PYXC01000412.1, on the reverse strand, counting down.
GGACAAATAATACTTGATTGAACACAAATCTGCACCGCGGTTTTGAAGCAGTAATAATTAGTTTTGTCTTTTGTGCTTTGATGTTCCTTAATTCCCTTGTGTAGCTCTCTGACACTGTCCTCGTATTGTGTTTTTACTTCTTATCGTTCCATACCCTTCTGCCATGAAGCTAAAGTGTCATTGTTGTCTTAAAGCAAACCTAAAATGAATTGTGTTGTTTGTGGTTATAATATTTTTTTAAGCTCTCAAACAGCAGACAGATGAATTAAAAGAGCGCCGTTCGCTACCTTTTAAGTCGGCTCTGTTGAATTTCAAAATATGAATGAACTTGTTTATTTTTTGTAAGCCTGTTTATTTATTTGTTTATTTTCAACGCGGGCCCGCCAGCGGTGGTACGTTCTAAAAGTGGAGTTCACACCAATCAAACTCCCTTTAAACCTCTCTAAAGCCATTTCGTCTCGTCTCGCCACATGAATGTGAACTGGCCCGAGGAATCTCTTTATCACATTCCCAGTGTAACTACCAAGTTACTCCGGAAAAACGAATTAGTCGTTACGGCGTGGCAGACAGGGCGCACCGCATTTGCATTGGGGGAGAGGAGGATTTGAGGGGCAGGGGGGGTGATTGGGGGGGTTGGGTGGATCGGTTGCCAAATTTCATGGCAAGCTGCCGTATTTTAGCTCT
>PYXC01000412.1:7500-27500 GCA_015244755.2 Tenualosa ilisha | reverse complement strand
CTGAAACCCAGAGACCTCCTGTGCCAAGATTGCTTTTGTTAATCTCCCTCATGAACTAGTTTGGTGTATCAACTATATCTGTGACTATGTTACCTCAGTTAATAATATACAACTAACTTCTGTTACATGTCACTGTGTGTTTGTGTATGTATGAGAGAGTGTGTGTGTGTGTGTGTGTGTGTGAGAGAGAGAGAGAGTGTGCATGTGTGTAAGAGAGGGAGAGAGAGAGAGTGTGTGTTTGTGTGAGAGTGTGTGTGTGTGTGAGAGAGAGAGAGAGAGTGTGTGAGTGTGTGTGTGAGTGTGTAAGAGAGAGAGAGAGAGTGTGGGGTGTGTGTGTCCGTCTCTCCGTGCATGCGTGTGCCTTGCCTGGCTGGAATGTGCCCTTTTGCAGCAGTGTAATCTCAGTGGCCTTTGTGTGGCCGGTGTTATCACCCTCTCCTGCCCACTGCCGAGCAGAGAGAGCCCGAGTGGGAGCGACACACACACACACACACACACACACACACACACATACACTGTGTGCAGAGAGCCCTGGAGTGTGTTTGAGACTTATCTAATCAGCTGAGAGCTCTATGTCCATTCCACCACATACTTGTGTGTGTGTGTGTGTGTGTGTGTGTGTGTGTGTGTTTTGTGTAAGAGAGAGTGTGTGTGTGTGTGTGTGTGTGTGTGTGTGTGTGTGTGTGTGTGTGTGTGTGTGTGTCTGCCTCATGATATGCTCTCCCTAGGGTCTCTCCATCAGCGACAGAAGTAGTTTTATTGCTTTCTCCTCACTTCCGAGCAGCGAGTCTGTGCTGTGCAAAGGGACTGCATGGCAAACGGTGGGACTGGGAAGACGAAGTAAAGACACAGAAATGTAATCGACAGGCGACAGGCGAGGATCCTTACATCCCACTGAAGAGAGCGCTGCCAGGAGTCCCCCAACTCAAATGTTGTTAGTGGTGTTTGTGTGTGTGTGTGTGTGTGTGTGTGTGTGTGTCTGTTGGTGGGGGTTCTGTTTGTCTCCTGTCGAGACGTTCAGGAGCAACTAGAGAGGTACACTCAGAATGCCCCACCACCACTCCACGACCACCCCCCCACCCCCCCCCCCCCCCCCCCCCCAAAAAAAATCCAAATCCATGGCGCCATTTTAACCCTCCTTTGTTTTGTTTTAGCATTGTGCTATGGCCCCAGCTGTTGACATCCCGGCCCCACATCACCCAACAGCACGTGGGCCCACAACTCCCAACAACCTCACCCCCACCCCACTCCGCCCAAAACCCAAAACCCAAAACCTTCCCCAACCCTCCCCTTGCCCCCGTCACCAATGAGAAAAAGAGGCACCCAACCCAGCCAGCTCCTTCCCCCAGCCTCCCTTTAAAAGCACCCGGGCGGAGGCACCGAGCGGAGGCAAGCGTTCGCTCGCACAAGGGGCCAAGACGAGCCGTGGCGCCAAACCCCTGAACGCACCTCAGCAGGAAGACAGAGAGTGGTTTAAGGGGGGGAGAGGAAAGCCAGGGCGAAATGGGCCTTGGCAGCAGGCTCAGCTAACGGACAGTAATTAGTATAGCTAACACCGGCAGATGAAGGGAGCAAATTCAGGTCAGAGCTGAGACTTCAAGGGTCTTATCGGGTTAAGGTTGGAGGGCAACACAGCACAGCCCCTCCCTGTGTGGAGAGGGGAGGGTGGAGTGGCTAGTGGTTGAGGTGGGAGCGAGGGACAGAGTTGGGTGGGGTGGGGTGGGGTGGGAAGGTGGGGGTTGTGGTGAGGGGGGTTAATCTCCAGCCGTGCCTGCGCCTGATTTGCCCAAATCTGCGTTGACCTTTGGCCGTGAGGTGTCGCTCCTGGTCACATGTCAGACCCAGGCTCCTGTCTGGCCAACCCCTCGCTGATGGAGCACGGGGCACATCTATCCATGAGAGAGAGAGAAAGAGAGAGACAGAGAGAGGGAGAGAGGAAAAGAAAGAGAGAGGGAGAGAGACAGAGACAGCGCCACGATGGAATTCACTCACTGTCCAGTTATCTTGTTACGGCTTGTTACTTTTTGAGAGCTTAACTGGCTGACATAGTCAACGTGTGTGAGAGTTGTGTGTGTGTGTGTGTGTTTGTGAAAGCAGGCTGCTGATGACTGTGTGTCTGTGTGTGTGCGTGTGCTTGTGTGGCTGTTTGTTGAGAGACCCTGTTTTGGCACTCAAAGAGTGGCCTAAATTTGCTGCATTAGAAAGCACCAAAATGTGATCTACCTTCTCCGGCATGATTCAAAGCTTACTGAGCCTCCTCATCATCCCTGCTATCTCTCCGAAAGCCCCTGATAGGCCTGTGTTTATTGTGCAGTCTTAAATAGTTTTTTCCTCCCTACTTTGCCCCGGTGCTCGTGTGTGACCTTACCCACAGGGCCCCACACGTCTCTCCTGAGTAAAAAAAAAAAAAAAAAAATTGTTGATTCAGAAGTGCTCACTGCCGCACCGCGACGCTGTTTGTCTTCCCCTCTCCCCCGCCTTCGGCCTGTTCCTCTCTTAATTACCGCTAAGCTATTGCTTACTGCGACTTCTCGGCGCTTGGCCCCCCATCAGTGTCTTAAGCCTTTATCTTCCCCAGCAGCCGCTGCTGTGTTCTTTCCTGGAAATAGTGCGAGCGACCGCTTAGGTCATGAACGGCTTTTTTTTTTTTTTTTTTTTTGCCCCCCCCCCCCCGGCATCATAATCCCGTTTGCTCCGTCATCTGCAGGCTGCGTCAGCAGATGGCCATGCAACGAAACTGGAAGGCGAGCGTCTGTGTGCTTGAGAGTGGACAGAACGTGCGCTTTACAGCTGTCCTGAGCTGCCTTTCAGTCTTGGCTTTTGCCCCACTATCCCAACCCAACCCCCCCCCCCCCCCCCCCCCACCATCCCACCACTCCCCCACCTGTCCCCCTTCTACCACACTGAGCCATCAGGGGAAGTAATCTCTGCATCTCTCCCTCCCTCCCTCCCTCCCTCAGTCTCCCTCTCTCTCTCTCTTTTGTCTCTATTTAGCACGCCTTATTGTACAGAGCTTTTTGAAATGTGTCTAATGTATGCCATAAAGTTACTGCCAAAATCACCCTCCCCTCCCCCTCTATCTGCCTGTCTTGACTTTTTTTTTTGCTCTCTCTCTCCCTCCCTCTCTCTCTCTCTCTGTTCTTCCTTGCTCATTGCTCCTTTCTGTCCCTCCCCCTTCTTTCTGTGTTAATGAAAACGTTAGAGCGAGAGACTAGATGAATGTTAGGGGCCTCAGGATGGCTCCCTGCAGTATGCCACTCTGGATTTCATCCAAATTCAGGACTTTCCCTGCCCTCCCTCCCCCTGTTTTTACTCTCTTCCTCTCCCCTTTTACTTTGCTCTCTTGGCCACATTCCCCCTGTACTTCAGTTCAGTTTGAGCAGTCAGTCAGTTCAGACTTGGTCCTATCGATTGCTAAAGAGGCTCCTCTTAAAAATGCATAAAAGTAAATGTAAAAAAAATTATTTAATGATTGAACACAGACTTACTATGCAGCTGTTGTTGCAGGGTTAATTTTATGGTTCTATATTCATTTCAGTCACTGGTGAGTAACGTTTTAGGGCCTAGCTGTAGAGCATAGTCTGTGTATTGTCTAATCAATCATATACTGTAAAATATATCTCCAAAACAATAATTCCAGAATAAAATAATAGTTTTTTTCCACGTTTTCCCATAAAAAAGGAGGATGACATCATCCTATTAAATAGACCCTATTAGACATACAGTATCTCTATTTGATCTATGCTAGAGCTTCACACTACGGTTGTATTACTCAAAAGCATATCCTTAATAACAAATTCCTTTGCTATAAGGCAAAAAATCTTTACATTTGTTCAAACTGTCAACCTTTAAGTTCCTTCCAGTGTGGACGCTACAACGGACTGTGTGTCCTCAAATGATGTGGCTAGTCTTCTAACAATTACAATCTTTTAACAATTACATATAAACACAGGAGTATACACACATACACACACACCCACACACACACACACTCGCACAAACACACACACTGTGCTCAGTAGCAATCAATTTAACCAGGAGCACCAGGTCTGTGGAAGGTTTATACTCCCTGGTCAGAGGCTGTTTAATTACAGTGGCCCCTGAGTGCCCTCAGTCTTTCATCTCTTTCTTCATGTTGCTCTCTCTCTCTCTCTCTCTCTCTCTCTCTCTCGCTCGCCGGTTTTGTTGACTGTCCCAGAGTTGCACTGTGAGATATTTGTCTTCGCTAGTGCAGACAATCAATACCCTCCCATTTAAAAGAGTTCTGAGGTCAGACTCCTGGACTGATAATGTGAATTGTTTTGTTAGATAGTCAAAGGTCAGGTAATATTTTTTTTTTTTTAACTGCTTCCCGTCTGGAATTGATCAGGCTCATCTCCAGTGCCCAGACAGGCAGGCAGGCAGGTGGCTGGACATCTCTCACAGGGGACCTTATCTGGCATGTCTGCACTGCACACCTCAGGCAGGAATTACACTGTTTACTGTGTGCTACCATGTAGACACAGGTTTGCATCCATTGTACTTGTACGTGTGTGCATGTGTGTGAGAGAGATTGTGAGTGTGAGTGTGTGTGTGTGTGTGTGTGCGTGTGTGTGTGTATATACGTGTGTATGTGTGTGTGTGCGTGTGTGTGTGTGTTCAGCACGTTTCTAAGGCCAGGAAGGGCTTCTGCAGGGCTAGGTTAAAGAGCCTCCCTGCTGGTTCAGGGTTATGACTACACCCTTTGACTTTGAATCTCAGCCATGCATAGTTTACACTAATGCCTAATCCACCCTTACGCAGCATCAGCAAATACCCCTCTACCATATCCACTGGAATCTCTGCCAAGCTATAGTTTTGCAGTTGAAGGATGATCATGAAATTAAGGACAGATCAGCTTTAAAGGACAAGTCTGAAGTAAATCAACCCTGTAGCCCTGTTGTTCAAGGCTGCCGAGTGTGGTGGAAGATAGACCAGATTCACAGATAAGCTAACACTAACTGAATAGGGCAAGGGAAAATTACATTGAAACAGAATTCCTTTCCTATATCAGTTAGCATTAGCTGCCATTTGCTATTCGGTTTATTTTGTACGAAATTTCTTCATTGTTCTTCCTACCGATAGCTTTTAGTGATCTTCAGCAACAGGGCCATGGGTTTATTTACCCTGGATTTATCCTTTAATCCCTGTCTTTCGTTGCACCCCTCTTCTTCAATTCCTCTCCTCCTCCTCCCTCTCCACCTCCTCCCCCTCTCAACAGTGACCCATGTGGCTCCTCCATAGCACTGGAGTGCTGGAGAGTGCCTCTGTGGGTAATGAATTCGTTGGGTCAGGCTTTGATTATGTGGTCTTTTTGTGCCCCCGTATCTGTGTGTGTGTGTGTGTGTGTGTGTGTGTGTGTGTGTGTGTGTGTGTGTGAAAGAGAGAGAGAGATAGATGAAAAGGGACAGAGAGAGAGAGGATGGGATGGGAGAGGTGGATTGGGGTGAAGGTAGATGCAGAGGTAGAGGTGGAGGTGGAGTTGGAGAGGGCTAGCCCCCATGCTGAGGTTCATCATTAAACCATTAGACAAGCAACAGGGATGAGGCCCTCACAGGTGACTGACTCCCAGCGCTGCCTGTTTACCAACATACAGCTAGACCCCAGACCCAGACACAACAGACCCCCCCCTCCCCCTTCGCCTAAACACACACACACGCACACACACACACACTGTCTGATCTGCCCCAGTAACTGCTCACACTCAGGCTCAGGTCAGTATTATAGGATGCCTTCTGCTCTTTTTTTTCTCCTCCTTTTAATCCCTTCCTTCTCTCTCTCTCTTATCCATCTTTTGCCCCACCCTCTATCCCTTCTTCCCCTTCTCTCCTTCCGTTCTGTCATCTTTTTAAAGATTTTTTTTTTCTTTTTTTTATGGGGGGTGTGAGGTCTTCCTGAGGCTGTAGATTAATTACAGATGAAAGATAACCTGATTGAGATGATGATGGGGTCTGATTGAGCCAATGTCTTTTTTTTTTTATTATTTCTTTTGGGTGCCGCGCTGATTTAGATAATTAGATTTTGCCTACAAACTCAATGGACCCTCATAAATCCGTCGCTATGAGTGGGCAAGAGATACTGTTACAGTCTGACAGTCACACGGCCGTGGCAGAAAAAGAAATACGCCTTCGCTCCATCTCTGCATCACTCAATCAATAGTCCATGTGTGTGTTTTTGTTTGTGTGAATGTGTGGATTTGTGTGTGTGTGTGTATGTGTGTGTGTATTGTGTGTGTGTGTGGGGGGGGGGGGGGTGTTATGGGGTTAATGAATTGGTCCTTTATTGATTTTTTTTTTTTAATTTATTTATTTTTATGGAAAATGTCTCTACAATACCAGGAAAAATAAATGCTGTAAAGTTGTGTATGTATGTGTGCATGCATGAATACATTCCTATGCCTGCATGCAAGGCGTGTGTGTGTGTGTGTGTGTGTGTGTGTATGTGTATGAACACCATGTGTGACCAGGGCTATGTGTGGGGGGGACCCGTGTGTATGGAGATAGAGCCGTGAAGATTGTGTATTGACAAGAAGGGGTCTTTGGGGGGTGTCGGGGTGTGTGTGTGTGGAGGTGGGGGTTGGGTTCCGGGCAGGGAAAATAAACTCCTGCACGCCGCGGTCATTACAGCCTATAGCCGCCAACCCCTCTCAACCTTGAGTTAGTCGATAAGCTATTATAGCCATGCAAATTGTGGCCAGATCAGACACCTGACCTATCGGAATTATACTTCACCACGCCGGCTGCCCGCCCGCATACATCATTATCGGCACGATTCCAGCAATATGCTCCCCGGCCTCCGCTGAGCTTTGCTGGGGGACTGTTTTGTCTGCGATTAGCCCTGGGGCTAAAAGGCAAAAATGAAGATGAATTCCTCCCCGGGTTGTTTTTTTTTTTCTCAAGTGTGTGTTTATGTTCTTTTTTTTGTAAATTATAGATGTATGTGGACTTTTTTTTTTTAAATACTAAACTGCAGAGGCAAAGGCTTACATCTGCATGCTAAGTAATACTGAGGTGCCAAGTGGTCTCGCTGTGGTAGGGTAGAAAGTGTGTGTGTGTGTTTGTGTGTGTGTGTGTGTGTGTGTGTGTACATTCTCTATGCAAACCTTCCAGAGGCCTCGTCCTTGGACATGTCAATGGGTGGTGAGTGTAACCACAGTGGGGGTAGAGAATACAACAGTGTAGGGGCAGACAGGGCACAGAGTTTTAGTGGATACAGAGATGACCCTCCTCTAAATACACACACACACACACACACACAAACACATACGCACACACACGCACATTCCTCGTCCACCTTGTCGTCCTCCTCCTCCTGTCTGGAGGGCGAGCGACCCTTGTGTGTACAAGCTGATAACCCAGAGCCCCTTTGTATGTGAGCTCCAGGGGAGGAGGCGAGGGAGTTGCCTGGAACAGTAGTGCCCTGATATACACAAACCCAGTGGTGGAGGCAGAGGCACTGAGTCCAGTTTAGGCTCCTTTTCCATACACATGTGAATGCATCTGCATAACAACAGGTGTGTTCAGGTGTATGCAGGCATAGTAAATCTCTGTGTACATACCATTGTCCGGGCAATAGAGTATACTATGCTTACTATACTACTGCTATACTATACTGCTTACAGAACTGTATTCAGTCCCACATATTCATGGCCAGATATTGGTACAGTATGTATAAGTATTCATTTATGTTTGTTTGTTTGTTTGTTTGTTTGTTGGAGGCTTTCTATTGATATGTCTTGTATTCCTTTTTTTTATCCAAAGCGATAGAATTTTGTCCGGAGAACCTGAATTATCAGGTTCTACAAGGGATAGACTGGGTTGAGTTGGGCTTTATGGTCGGATTGGGTTGGGTTGGGGGTTGGGTTGGGAGGCTGACAAGCCAGCGGAGCCCCAGCTCTCAAGGCCCAGGCTGCCACCGAACCTGGCCACGAGTCGTAAATCGACGGGCGTTTATGTGACACTCCCTCGACTCGGGGGAGCGCAAGGAGCACGTAACACTTAATGTCTCGACGCACACTCTTGCCATCGCCGCAGTCAGCCATGCACGGTGCCAGAACCGGCTCGCTGGGAGTCGTTAGGGCCTTCAGTCGTCGAAATGTTAAGTGCTCTAAATGTTTCCTCAAGCTCAGACAATCGCATTAAAGGCCAAATGTGGCCACTTCCGACATTTCCTAAAAGTACACAAATTTGTTCCACCATGTTCTCTCTCTCTCTCTCTCTCTCTCTTTCTCTCTTTTTCTCTCTCACTCTCTCTCTCTCTCCTCTCTCTCTCTCTCTCTCTGTCTGTTTTTCCTCTCGGCTTGCTCTGTCTCGTGTGCTGGCTCGCAGATGGCCAGTGATTAATCAGGGAAGGTAAGTGTGAAGTAGTTTGCGATTACACTGGAAAGGCTCTGGAGCGTACTAATTGAATCAGAAAATTAGAGCCGCCCGCTCGCCCGCCCGCCCGCGCGCACCAGCCCCGCCGTAATTGGCCGCGTCTCCTCGTGCAGCAGGTGCCAACCCATTCGACTGTGGAACAAGGTATTTAAGTCGAATTAGCCGACCAAGGGAAGTATTCCCAGATATGGAAAGGCGCAAATCGGCTTGAGCTTTTTTTTTGTGTTATTATTTTTCATGGCAGGAAAGGATGGAACCGTCACACACACACACACACACTCACACACACACACACACACACACACACACTCACTCTCACTCTCACGCTCTCACTGCCACAGCGAGCGCCAAGTGCTGCCACACAGGAAATCAAGGCTCTGACTGCCACCAGTGCCACACAGTCAAACTGGCATCCTCAGCAGGAACATCCAAGTAGCGAGGGCAGGATGTATTTGCAGTGCGAGCGCGCTACGCTAACTCTTGTTAGTCAAGAGTCTTCATTATAGCACTGGCTATTTCCGCTAATCAGCTATGCTAACACCCTAGCATACTGCTGGTGTTTTCCCTGTAGTATGTTATCCATTCTAGCGGTTTCTTTCTCTATGTTAGCCGTAATGTTAGCATATATGCTATATACTGACAACACTGCAGTAGTGTTTTTTTAGTGTGAAGTTGTATAGTCAAGAAAGAGGTGATCAATCAGATCAATCATTATGCTGTGCAAAATATACAGGTGTGTGTGTGTGTCTGTGTCTGTCTGTCTGTCTGTGTGTGTCTGTGTGTGTGTCGATGGGTGTGTTTGTGTGTGTGTGTGTCTGTCCGTGTGTGTGTTTCTGTTTGTGTTTGTCTGTGTCTGTGTGTGTGTGTGTGTATGTGTGTGTGTGTGTGTGTGTGTAGCTGCACACATCAGTTCACCTCCTACCCACTCTTTTCCTAAGGCCTCCTTAGAGAGAGAGAGAGAGAGAGAGAGCAAGAGGAAAGGCAGGAGAGGAATTAAAAATGGATCAGGCGGTGAGGAGTACCCCGTGAACTCTGCTCAGAGCGCACCGACAAGACGGGGAGCCTTTATGTTGAATATGGAACAAGTCAGCTCTTCGCAGTGTTCTGCAGAGAGAGGGGAGGGAGAGAGAACATCCATGAGCTATGTAGAGAGAGAGAGAGAGAGAGAGCAAAGAAGGGAGAGAGAGAGAGAGAGAGAGGGAGGGAGGGAGTGAGAGATCAAAAATACCCCCTGGTGTACTCATGCTCTAAAGCATGGTGAGTGCCCCTAGTCTCGCCCACAGCAAGGAGGCGAAGGTAAGAGCATCAACAGCTACTGCAGCCCCACCCCCCCACCCACCCTCTGTCTCTCATTCTCTCATTCTCTTTCTCCCCCTCTCTCTCACTCACTCTCTTTTTTCTTTTCCTCTCTCTCTCTCTCTCTCTCTCTCTCTCTCTCACTCTACACTGCATTTCTCTCTGCCCTGACTCTTCTCTCCTTCACACACAAACGCTCTCACACTCACAAAGACTCACACACACACACACACACACACACTCCCTCCCTCCCTCTCTCTCTGATGTCTTCATCGGCTGTGCCAGGCTGTCTGGCCTGGGCCAGTGTGAGAGGGGCTAAAAGGGGATTACATGGCCCTGGCCCTCTCCCCCCTTCAGGAGTATATTTACTTATTTAACAAAGATGTTTGCCTCACAACACAACCATAGACATCCATGCCCGACCGCTTGTCCGCCTGCTCGCCGTCCGACGTCTGCATATTGAGTGATATGTGGGAGAAGAAGAGAGCCACAAGTGCATGTGTCTGTGTATGTGTGTGTGTGTGTGTGTGTGTGTATGTGTATGTGTGTGTGCGCGCACTCTCTACATTGTTTGTGTGTGTGTGTGTGAATGCTCTACATTGTTTGTGTGTGTGTGTGTGTGTTTGCGAAATCCATCTTGTCTATGTGTGTTTTCTGTGTGTGTGTGCGTGCGAGTGTGTGCACGCACACAAGATAATCTAACCAGAGAGAATGGGATGTCTTTAGTGAGGCAAAGAGTTGAAACAGTCAGATGCAAATGATGGGCACAATATTGATTTTTCTGTTAATGAGTTCCCAAAGCTATGATGAGGCTCTCTCACAGACATGCTCACTCGCTTGCTCACACACACACACACACACACCACACACACACACACACACACACACACGCACATAAATGCAAAAACAAACATCTGCACACAAGCACACATACACCCTCCCCCAACACACACACACACATACACACACACAAACAAATGCAAAAGCAAACAGATGCACTACACACTACACACACACACACACACACACAGAGACACAGACACTGAAAAAGAGAGAGAACCACACACAGACACACGTCTGATCTGCATGGGCACTTGAATATGCCTCCCAAACCCATCCTACCAGGCTTGCCAGCTAACTCAGCAGCAGCAGCCTCTGAGCTGAACTGGCTGGCCAGAGAGTTTGATTGGGTCGTGCCCACAGGAGGACCCGTCTCTGGGGGGTGAGATACCTGTCTGCCTCCCTCTCCCTCGTGGACCAAAGCTGGTTGAGAACCAGCGTCTATGCACACATGGAGTTAACCTTGTCTGTTGAACTTGGACCATTTTCAAGTGTTAGATTTGAGATTTGAAATCTGGTTTTGTTTGTTTGTTTATGTTAAGATTTAGTTCAGTTAGCTTGTGTATGTGTGTGTGTTTTCAGGCAATTTTGGACGCTCTCACACACACTCGTATGTGTGTCTGCGTACGTTTGCTTGTGTGTTATGCGTCTCACCTGCAGCACAGGCGGTTCTTGTGTTCATCCTGTGAGGCTCTTATAACCGAGGGGAGTGTGTGAGGGGTGTGTGTGAGGGATGTGTGTGGAGCGCAACCGTGACACTGAATGACAACTGGCCCTGTGGTATTAATAGATCCCATGCTGTTTACGCACATATGTGATCCAAATGTGATGAGGGTGGGAGGTCAAAAGGGAGGGAGGAAGGGTGTGTGTGTGTGTTGTGTGTGTGTGTGTGTGTGTGTGTGTGTTTGTGTGTATTTGTGTGTGTGTCGGTCGAGTCCAGAACCTGCTTAGATGCTGGCGGGTGTTACCAGTGCCACCAGAACCACAGGGACCATCTGGCCTGGTGCGAGCCAATCAGAAGCTCTCTCAATGAGCTCGTTAAGCTATTTGAGAGGCGGGGGGGAGAGAGAGAGAGAAAAAAAAAACACATGGGGTTTGTTGTCTGTCTGAAATAAAGACAGAGAATGTCCATGGGTGTCGCTGTCTCTCTTTCTGTCTCTGTCTCACCCACACACACTGTGTGTCTTTAAATCTCTCTCTCTCTCCCCCTCTCTATGTCTCTCTCTCTCACTCCCTCTCCCTGTCTCTCTCTCCCTTTCTCTTTCTCTCTCTCTCTCTCTCCCCCTCTGTCTGCTGATCCTGTTTCACAGAGCCACCAGCGTGTGCTAATCCCAATCTGTGAGCTGGCGTTCTTCCCTGCATCACAAGGGGGCTCTGGGTCAGGCCAGCGCCTTCCACTGTCCCGCCGAACTTCTGACCCCGCTGCCTCTGTCTGACCCGCTCGCTCGCTTGTTCACCCCCCGTCACGTTGTCCCGCGTTTCTCCCCTGACTTCTCTCTCTCTCACAGAGAGAGAGAGAGATGTACAAACACACACGCACACACACACACAGAAAGAGATGTGCAAACACACACACACACACACAGCAGCATGCAAATGCACACATGCACAAATGCAAGCACACACACACGTGCACACACACACTGATACTGACGCCAGCCCGTGGCCGTGTGGAGTCATGAGGAAATGCATATGTGCTGAGGTAATGACGGTCGGTGTCAGATAAGGTGCCGCAAGTCGTATCCCGACTCCCGGAGGTGTTAAAGGTGCCAGGGCCCAGAGGAGGCGCTTGTGCCACACAAGCTGTCCTCTAACCTGAGCCGTTAATGATACGAGGTGACACAGCTGTCTTGTGCGGCTTATGTAAAGATCACCAGTATGAGTCCGGTATGGTTGCGATGTCTCAGGATTTCAGCAGCGTGAAGGTCGACGTCGCCAGAGACGTCAAGATGTCTCCAGTCATCCCAAGACTGTGCTTCTCTTACGTCAGTCGTTCCACTTGATAGATACATACATACATACATAAATACATACATACACACATACTTTTATTATCCCGTAGAAAATTCTGGTGTCCTTAAGCTTCCACAACATGGTTTGTACATGACATGCATACATTATAAAAAATACAGTGAATAAATCCTATTACGTGTGACTTTGAGGGTACTAATTTGTTTGGTGTGGAAGTCTGCCTGTGTTCCTGTGGTGCCCTCTGGCCAGTAGCACTGTTTTAAAACGTTGAGGCTTGAGTTTGTGTGTAGGCCTTACCAACGGGCGAGGCTAGGCTAATCATAGCGTGTGATTTATAGAGGAGGAAGCGGAGATGCTTCTAGACTCTTTGCCCTGCATATTAGTCTTGAGGGGAGGAGGGGCTTATTTGCAAGGGGTCCAAAGCCCCTGAAACCCGTAAGCCTCCATACTCCCACGTCCAATATTAGCTCTTTAGCTAAGTTACTGTAATGGGATTGGCTCGTTGAAATAGAGGCTAAAGACCGAGGCTTGTCAGGCAACCATTGTGTTTTGTGAGCACGTGTGTGTGTGTGTGTGTGTGTGTGTGAGTGTGTACGTTAGCTGACCTAAGTGATGGCTGGCTTGGTGCCCCCCATGATCTCTCCGGGCATTTAAGGGCCAACCAGAGTTCATGTGGCCCAGGAGCGAGAGAAACAGGATCAGGTCTTTCTGAAGGCAAAGCTCAAAGCTCAGGCCAAAGGGTCAGACTCTCTCAGTGTTTGTTACTGAGTCGCACGCAAGGCTAGTTACCTGTGGTCAAGTGCGTGCGTGCGTGCGTGCGTGTGTGTGTGTGTGTTTTTTCTTGAATACGGCTGGTTATTTCTGGAGCGTGGCTATATTAGCTTATCTTGTACAGTGTCCCGTGTGATGTTCAGTAGCTACAGTTGCTTGTGCACTGGAACCCACGAGTCACATGTTGGAGATGGTGTGTGTGTTTGTGGTGTGCGTGTGTGTGTGTGTATGTGTTTAGGGGGTGCCTGTAAGTGTGTAAGAGTTGAGAAATGGCCCAGAAGCCCCCCCCCCCACCCCCACCCCCCGAGGTCAAAGTTCATCCTCCTCAGGGATGAATGTAGCTGACTGGAATTGCCATGCAATTACAAATCCAGTTTTCCCAAACATGGTGGCCCTGCCAAAAACTAGCCAGTGATAAATGTGTGTGTGTGTGTGTGTGTGAGAGTTCGTGTGTGCGTGCGTGCGTGCGTGCGTGCGTGCGTTCATGTGTGTGGACGTGTGTGTGTGTGTGTGAGAAAGAGAGCGAGAGATGGCCGTTCACACCAGTGACGCCATCCCCATCTCTGTAGTGTCATGGTGAACTCTGGTTGACCCCAGGCCGGAGCAGGGATGTGCCTTTTAACTTTGCTGTAAACACATTAAACCAATCCACTGTGGAAGCCGCTTATCCTGGACCTCACCCTCTGTATGTGCTTTCTCCCTCTGTCTCTCTCCCTCCTTTTCTCTCTTTTTCTCTCTCTCTCTCCCTCTCTCCCCCCTCTCTCTCTTTTTCCCACTGTCTCTCTTTCTCCCACTGTCTCTTTCTCTGCATCTCTCTCTTGCTATTCCCATCTTACTCATTCCCTCTTTTTATTCTTTTGCTCTGCCTCTGTTTTTCCCACTGCCCCTCTCATTCTCTCCATCCCTCTCTCTCCCTCTCTTTCTCTCCCTCCCTCTGTCTCTCCCCCTCTCTTCCCTCCATCACCTCCAGTTCCAGACAGTGACTAGGTTTTAACCCAGCAGTGCTGTGTTCCCCTTCACTCTCAGGACCTTCGGGCTGGGTCAGCAGGGAGAAGCCAAGGTGGCTTGAGTGATGTGGCACTTTGGCTGACCCCATCAGTTGGCACCGGCCACCCTGTTTAATGGGATTAGGGCAGTGGAGAGCAGACTCTCTGTCTGTTCCTTTTCTCCTCCTCCTCCTCATCCCTCTCTCTCTCTCTCTCTCACACACACACACATACACACTCATTCTCTCTCTCACTCACTCTCGCTTATACACACGTTCCCTTTCTCCCTCCCTCTCTCTTCCTCACACACACATACTCACGCACTTTCTCTCTCTCTTTCTCACTCTCTCTCCCTCTCTCTCTCTCACACACACACACACACACACACACACAATCACACTCCCTGAGCCTCTGCTGTGTATATGCTCTTCCGCTGCGGCTGATTTTGTGAGCCCCAGAGTGGGGTTGTGCCAGCAGTCAGGGGTCGAGGGCAGGACAGCTAGTCAACTAGACAGCTCTCCTCAGCCTGCCAGCCAGGGCTGCCCAGACCAGCAGCACTGGGTGGCACTCGCTGACTAGGTAATATATATATGTGCCTCCATCCCACCCCCCCCCCCTCCCCCCCTCTCTCCTGCTTCTTCCTATCCATCTCTTTATCTATCACTTCCCCCCCTCTCTTCTTGTCTTCCTCCTTTCCTATTCTCCCATCTTTCCCCCTTTTTTCTCTTTTCTTCATCATCCCTCTGTCCCTAAAACACACTCTGTCCTTCCTTCCACCCTCTCTCTCTCTCTCTCTCTCTCTCTCTCTCTCTCTCTCTCTCTCTTACTCTCTCTGTCTCTGTGTCCCCATGTGAGGCAGGGGACATGGCTTTGATAATTGTGCATGCGTGCGTACTGGCCAAATCTGCTCAGCGCTACGTAACAACAGCAGCAGACTGTCATTACCTAAGCCTCAGGGGCATCCTCTCTCTCTCCTCTCCCTCTCTCTCTCTCTCTCTCTCTCTCCCTCCCTCCCTCTCGCTAGTCTGGTGGAGCCCCGGCTGTGGCCGTTAACCTCTCCCAGGGCCTCCGTTGCGGCCTCCCGTCACCTAAGGTGTGTGAAGCGACAGGTGTGTGTCTCCATCACGGCGTGGAGGAGAATAGAGGATGCATCTCACTTACCCCAACCTGCACCTGTCCCGAATTTAGACGGCTACTTTGTATATGTACTTGTGTGCGTGGGGGAGGGTGTCGGCACAGGTGTTTCTGTGTCTGTCTGGTGCACCTGTGTCGTGCGTCCACAACCGCAGGACACAGACAGGACACACAAACGCTGCGCTGTCAGGACGACAAGCCCCGTAGCCCTCTTTGTAACCAGAGCAGGGCGCACGGTTGCGACATCAACTGTTTCCCCCTCAGCAACACAGGGGCCCTCACACACACACACACACACACACACATACACACACACACAGAGATGCTCACACACATGTACACATAACATGCAAACACATACGTGCAGCATACACATGCTCCAATGTACACACACACGCTCATATACTTGTACAGGGCTCTGACCTACTGCCTCTTCACGATTGTATTTCGTGGGACCTGTCATCTATGCCTTTTCAGCTGCACACTTAGCATCCAGTTACTTTATCTATTCTATTCTCCCCCTTCTCCTCTCCTCTCTCTCCTTTCTTCTCTTCTCTTCTCTTCTTCTCTTCTCGTCTCTCCTCTCCTCTCCTCTCTTCTCTTCTTCTCTTCTTGTCTCTCCTCTCCTCTCCCCCTTCTTCTCTTCTCTCCTCTCCTCTGTCTGTCTCTTCTGTCTTTCTCTGTCTGAGGGTTTGAAAGATGTACAGACAGAGAAAGCCACTGGAGGTTATGAGAAACACTTCTCTCTGTCTGACATCTGCTCCCCTCTGTCTGTCCCATGTTCCCTCTCTCTCCTCTCTCTCTCTCTCTCTCTATCTATCTATCTATCTATCTATCTATCTATCTGCCATCCTCTCTCTTGCTCTCTCCATCTCTGAAAAGGGTGGATGGGGAGGAAAAAAAAGGGGGTTTGTTAGCACAGGAGCCCAAGACAGACTGGCACGACATGCGGCAGCGGCCAAGAGCAATATTTAAACATTTAAATGAGGTTGGGTGATCCGACCGCCCTGCGAGGCTACAGTCGCGCAAGTGACGGGAATGTTTCTCACTAATCTCCCATGTTTACACACACACACACACACACACACACACACACAGACATAAGCAGTCAGCGCTCGGCCAGAACTGCCAAACGCGGGGCGAACGCTTAATTAGCTTCTCTCCGCTGCGGGTGGAAAAGGCCAACTGAAGTTCTCACCGTCCCGGCATCCGCTTCGGAGTTTGTTCGTGACGCGGTTCGTGGCGGCCGTTGATGACACACTCTAGCCTTGACTGTGAGCTAGATGCTAAATGAGGAAGAGGCCATTGAGTCATAAGATAATGAATAGAGAGTATTAGTTGGAAGGGGTTGGTTGGGTGTAGCCTACTTTTATTAGAACTGTTCGTAAGTGGCCATTAGAGTGAGAAGGATGCTGTGGTGTGTGTGTGTGTGTGTGTGTGTGGTGTGTGTGTGTGTGTGTGTGTGTGTGTGTCTTATATATCTGTCTCTCTCTGACCATGTCTGAGTCTGGTTGTATGACATGATGAAAGCTTTACTTCCATTACGTGCACATACACATACACACACACACACGCACACACACACACATACACATACATACACACAGAGAGACTCTCACAAACACTATATCTTTCTTTCTTTTATACACATACACACTCTCACTCTCTTTCTCTTTTTTCGTGTATACACACACTCACAAGCACACACACACACACACACTGTCTTGTTCTTTCCTTTACACACACTCTCTTTCTTTCTTGTACACACACACATACACATACACACACACACACACACACACTGTCTTGTTTTTTCCTTTACACACACTCTCTCTTTCTTTCTTGTACACACACACACACACACACAAACACAAACACACTTTTAAAAGGCGAGTGAAAAAGTCACTGCTTTTAATTCCTGGGCGTGGGAGCTGTCCTCTTCCCCATTAGATGAGTGGAAAGTGAGCCCCACTGGATCAATGCAGAGCCATCAGGATCACACTCCAACTAAACCATCCTCATCTCCTTCTCCTTATTTACCTCCCTCCATCCCTCTCTCCCCCTCTCTCTCTCTCTCTCCCTCTCTCTCCCTCCCTCTCTCAACAGCACTCAGGCTGGCTGTTATTAGTCCTCCGCTAAAGTGCAGCCCATAAATCCAGCAAGATGGGTGAGGAGTGCATCTGTGCAGCCAGCTCACCTGCCTGTCCCCTCAGGCAGGCACCACCCCCACCCCAACACACACACACACACACACACACACACGTACACAAACACACACACATACATGCACACACACACACACACCACACACACACACACATACACACACACAGTACACACACATACATACACACACACACAGAAACACACCCAGTACACACACACAGAAACACACATACACACACATACACACACAAACACACTACACACACAGACACAGAAACACACTCGCAAACTACACACACACACAGACACAGACACAGCTAAGAATGATTTCCTGTCCCCCTCCCGCCAGAGAGGCCGTCCTCCTCCATCTCCCGCACCATTAGCCCGAGCTGCCGAGAAAAAGCGCCTCTCTCACACCAATTGTCCCATAATTGAGCCTTTAAGAGAGAGAGAGAGAGAGATGTAGTGAGAGAGAGAGAGAGAAAGATGGATAGAGACGGAGGTAGAGAGGGAAAGAGAGAGAAAGAGTGGTAGAGAGAGGGAGAGGGGGTTGGGCCTCCTCCTAATTGCTGTGTGTGATATGACGACGATCATTAGGACGAGAACTTATGTAAATGTCCACTGGTGTTATTAACAAGGCTTTGCTGTCACAGTGATTTAGGCTCTACTCCAAACCTGTGCTTTACTGAAGGCTACTGGAGTGGAGTTGGCCACTCAATTTTGTTCAATAGTCACCTCCTTGTGTCTGCTCTGTGTTGTTGATTATCTTGTAATGGGTGGATATTTGATTGGATGTGTGTGTGTGTGTGTGGGGCGTACGTGTCTGCGTGTGTGTGCGTGTGTGCGTGCGTCTGCCTGTGGTCATGCATGCTTGTCCGGGTGCAAGTGTGCCTGTTTGTGTGTGTGTGTGTGTATGGGAGGGGTTGGGGAGGGGCCTACATGTGTGCGTGTGTTTGTGTGCGTCTGCCTGCGATCATGCATGCTTGTGTGTGTGCGAGTGCGTATGTGTGTGTGTGTTAACCATCTTCGACACTCCTCTCCAATGACTTGCCTTTGTCCGTCCATCTGCCTGTGCCGGGCGCCTGCCCTGTCCACCCCGAGATGTCACCTCTCCAGGTGACCCGGGGGCAAATCTGGGGACAGACCCCACCACCCCGTGCCCATATGCCTGGTCCTGGTGCACAGGGCAGGGCAGAGGCAGAGGCTGAGGCTGAGGCACGCTCCAGCGTGTGCCAGTGCGTCCAAGAGCCAGGCCAGCCAGAGAGAGAGAGGGCTTAGCCCCATCCAGCAGGGCGCTCCGCGGGGGGCCCGCGAGGGGCCAAGCTGACCGGGGCAAAAGTTCAGCGCTCCCTCTCGACGCCCCTGCGCGTAAGCGTGCCCAGTCTGGCCAAGGGCTTTGCCCCCACACACCCTGTGCCTTTGCCCCCCCCCCCCTCCCTCTCTCTGTCTCTCTTTCTTTCTTTCTTTCTTTCTCTCTCTCCCTCTCTCAGGGCTGGGCAAGGGTGAGGCCTTTATCTGATTGGCTTCTGCAGTGAGATGATGGAGCAGATAGAAGCTACTGCAAACAGGCCAGAGTAGGCAAGAGAGGGAACAAAACAACATTGATGCTCTGTCTGTGTGTGTGTTTGTGTGTGTGTGTGTGTGTGTGTGCAAGAGTGTGTTTGTGAGTACACGTGAGATATATGGAGGACAAAAATATCTGAAATTAACTGGGGAAACAACTCTTATGTGTGTACACACACACACACACACACACACACACACACAAACTGATCAGACTGGGAGAAGAAGTCCATCTCTGCTCCCCCCTGAGACGTGCCTGTGGAGAACCCACAACGTGCGCTTCAGGCACCAGCAGCGTGTTGGGGAGGAGGTGGAGGGGAGCTGTGTGTGTGTGTGTGTGTGTGTGTGTGTGCGCATACATACTTCCAAGAGAGAGTTGGAGTTAAAGCCAAGAGAGGAGAGAAACACACTAACTGGGCTTGGCAGGGCTTTACGCTGGAGTCAGTCAAAGCGCTTCCTACCTTACTTACACACACACACACACACACACACACACACACACACACACACACACACCCTGACCCCAACCCCCTCCCCTCGTTGTCTGCCTCTCAGCACTGTCTGTTCAAGTAGCACATACAGTAGACTAAAGGGAGCTTTATCTCCGAGTTGATCTAAGTATTCACTTCAGGCCATCCTGTACGATACGAGTTCGATATGAGGAATCAGTATGCTAAAGTGTATATAGTATTATGTACTTCATACTATGTGCTATGTAGTATACTATTTATATACTTTATACACTGTTTATATATAATGTGTGTCTCTATCAATCTATCTATATATATATATATACACATATAGATAGATAGATAGATAGATAGTTACTCTTTTGTATATCTATCTACCTACCTATTTATCTATCTATCTATCTATATGT
>PYXC01000412.1:0-2500 GCA_015244755.2 Tenualosa ilisha | reverse complement strand
TACACACACAAATACCCCTCCACCCGGCGCCCATATCATCACACAAGGTGATAAATGAAAGGTTCACTTGCCAAACCACTTACAGCCTAACCTCCTTTATCCAGATTATGGACTTTTTAGTTTGACACTGTATAGTGGAAGACCCGCATCCATCTTGCTAAGCACTTGCCGCGGCGGTGCTATCTGTCGGAAGACATTGAAAGATTCCACCACGTTGTCACACTGTTTTCTCCATATAAAGGCAGCCTGACGCAGGTGTTTATGGAAGTCCGGGGAGGGGAGCGGTCGCCACACCACTCTACCTTGATCCCAAGAATGATCATATTTCACGTGCGAGAGCGCATTAGCGCTAGGCCTCCCCAGGTGCTAACCCGCTAAGTGGCTAGGGTTTGTGTTGGGTAGCTTAGCATGGATTGTCTTCCAACTAGGGAGCCCCATTTGCTTGTAAAAAGCCAGGTGTGCGCTCATCTTGTTTGGGCAAACCCAGCTCAGGGTTGATCTACTGGGCTACTGATCTGCTGCCAAGGCACTGCGACCAAGGGGTCAAACACACTATTCCTCAACCAGCTTTTTTCAGACATGGCCCCCTCCGGTATGGGGTGGGAAGAATCTCATACTGGCAAGAGACAAAACCCAGTTCTGTTGTGGAGCTCATTCTACTTGCAATGCAGAATGTCTGTTTCTCAATCAGTCGATTCAGTCATGAATACACATGTGTTCGCAGACGCACGTACACTCTCACACACTCACACACAGACACACAAACACACACACACACACACGCACACTCTCAAGTGACCACAAGCCATTTATTGACCTCAAGGGAAACCCCCTGATGGCAGACACCACATGCTGATTCTCCTTAGACCGACGGGGATGAATTCATCTCGAAACATCCTCCCCTCTCACACAGCTCTCTCCTCTGATCTCTCTCTCTCTTTCTCTCATTCCCCCTCTCCGACTCTCCTTCTGTTTTCCCCCCCTACGTCTGTGTGTGTGGTGGCATCCTGCTGGCAGCCCACCCCTCCCTAAACCCCCCCGAATCCCCCTCGGCTCCTGGCGGCCCCTGACGCACACACAGACGTGCAGACAGGAGGTTGTTCAGGAAGTTCCTGTCAGTTAGCATTCTCCTCTCCTCCCCCTCCTCCCCTCCTCCCCTCCTCCCCTTCTCCTCTCCTTCTCTCCTCTCTTTTCTTTTCCATTCCTCTCTCCTCTTCTGCCTCCTCTTCTCTTCCCACCCCACCCTTCTCCGCTCCTCTCTTGTTTTCTCTTCTCTTCCCCCTCTTCCTCTCCTCTCTCCACCTGTCTCCTCCTCTCCTCCTGTCCCTTCCTCTCCTTCCTCTTCTCCTCTCCTGACTCCTCGCACTTCCTCTCCTCTCCTCTCCTCTTTACTCGCACCTCCTCTCCTCTCCTCTTCCTCTCTTCTCTTATCTCTTTCCTCGAAATCCGTCTCTCCTCTCCTCCCCTCCGTGACGTGCGCTTGCTCTCCCACTCGCTTGCTCGCTGTGACCCCTGCCTGACCGCCCAGCGCCCTGCCCCTCCCCTCCCCCCCCCCCCCACACACACACTCTAAACACTCACATCCCTTCGTCTGCCTGCGTAATAACATCACTCATGGCCACTCTGTGTACGTGTACTTATGTGTGTGTGTGTGTCTGTGTCTGTGTGTGTGTGTGTGTGAGAGAGAGAGAGAGAGAGTCTGTGAGTGTGTGTGGGTGTGTAAAGATATAACGGTGGTCTTTCCATACGCGTTTCCTTTCATCATTCAGTCTGCAAATCTCGGCCAAGGAAGAGGCCGTGGCAGCTCGTGGATCTTATTTGTCTTTTCGTCTCTGAGGGTCAGGATGGGTTTATCCCCTCCTGTGACACACTGGCAGAGAGCTTTTAAACACACACATATACACTCACTCACACACACACACACACACACACACACACACACATAAACACATGCTGAGATCCTCCCTACACACTCATAGAAAGAGCATCAGCTATTATTCTTAAGCATCTGGGAGCCTCTTAACCTGGCCTTGTTTCTGACGCCACTTACTGTATTCTCTTATCAGACGCGCGCGCGCGCGCGCACACACACACACACACACACACACACACACACACACACACACACACACACGCACACAGGTGTTAGTTTTTACCAACACACACAAAGCTCCTTAAGGAAATAATTTACAGATATATTATTTAACAAAGGTGCCGTCAGCTCACCTAACACTGCCCCCTTTTCATTAGCCATGGACATGCAGACACACACACACACACACACACACACACACAGGTGCTAGTTTTTACCAACATACACAAAGCTTCTTAAGGAAATAATTTACAGATATATTATTTAACATAGGTGCCATCAGCTCACCCCGACACTCTCCTCTTTTCATTAGCCATGGACATGCACACACACACACACACACACACACAAACACTCACAAATAAACACACACTCACACACATTATAGCCAGGCAGGGAATGTATTTG
>PYXC01000411.1:715000-717500 GCA_015244755.2 Tenualosa ilisha | reverse complement strand
ACATGCAGTGTTCATGGAAATCAATCTAATTAAAATGAATTTCTGTCTGAGGATTTAAATTATTTGACTTTGACGTGTGTGTGACTAAGGCAATGAGTTGCTTTGGATATGGGTTTCATTTACTATCTGATCATGATCATAATACAGTTTTCATTTATAATTTCAACTCAATTATATTTTCTCTTTATTTTTGGGCAGAACACTTCTGTCTTTTCATTAGTGCTCTAATTTACATTCACATGAACATTGTCAAAGTGGTAATCAGATTCAACCGAAATTCAGTGTGTGTACCGGTGCTTTTTTTTTAATATGAGCTGATGTGCAACTGAGTAGCAGTTTGTATTGAATTTGGATGTAATTTATTATGAATTTATTATGAACATGTCACTTTTAATTTATTTTCAAGTTAATAGTAGTTTTAAATGTACTTTTTTTTTTGTCTTTGATAATGATAATGAGTTTCGGGCTTCTGATTAGTTGTGAGTGTTTTAATTCATTCTGTGACATTTTGGGGACTTGTGGGTGCTTGTGAAAGAGGTGTTTTGCGACGCATTCATCAACATGAAGCCTCCTGATTGAGCTCGCTTATCATCTGTGATCCACAGTCCCACGTCAACAGGGCTCCACATATCACTCACCGCCTGACCCAAATCAGTTTCACTCGCATGCACACACCCACACCCACACGCAGACACACACATGCATGCAAAAACAAACGGGCATGCACACAGGGATGTACACACACATATGTGTGTGCATACATACACACACAAACACACACACACACACAGAAATATTCGGCTCAGTTACACACCAGCAGTTCATTCAGTCAGAACCTGGGCCACATAACAACTTTACTGAACCTCATTATGAAGATCACTTAATGTAGGCTCATTTCAAACATAGACAAGCATCACCATTACATTTCAATTAGGTTAATGGCTTACTAAAGAAAAGTTTTGGAGCTGTGAGTTCAGATGTAGACAGAAGATAATGCCATCAATCTCACAGTAATGACCATCCTGAGTTTCTGTATTTTATTTTGTAAGTGCCTAATGATAAAAAAAATGAAGTTTCATTTAATCATTTTCCGTTGGCTTCCCAGACAGACGATTGTTTTATTTTTGTCTGTGAGATTATAAAAGACACATCATTACAATTAGTCAACATAAACAAGGAAGTTGTAATAATGATAATTAATTAATTTCCATCTTAATTTAGTAGCTGGTTTAAAACTATGTGATCCTAAGTCAGTGGTCCTGGTGGTCACATTAGGCTGCAATGTAGAGTATTCAGATGGCCAGGCTGGTATGATGTGGGTGTAGGGGATGCGTATAGAGGCTTTTGGTGATCTTTCTGTCTCTCACCTCACACTGAGTGTAAGCAGATCAATTTGGTGTTTACATAGTTCTTTAAGACCTTTGGTGATCTCTCTGTCTCTCACCTCATACTGAGTGATGATCCCGTACGTCTGAGCCGGCTCTCTCCACTTCAGGACGATCTTCTCCTCATATGCACTGGCCTGGATGGAGTCTAGTGGCACCGCACCAGGGACTGATGGGAAATGAAGTCCAGAAGAGCCCATGAGGAATACATGTGACTAGTAAAAAAGTCAGGTAGACCCCATGACATAAGAGAGCCAGTATGTGTGTGTGTGTGTGTGTGTGTGTGTGTGTGTGTGTGTGTGTGTGTGTGTGTGCGGGATACCTCAGGATGATGTATACATGGTCCTCTCTCCCTCTCTCTGTGTGTGTGTGTGTGTGTGTGTGTGTGTGTGTGTGTGCTCACCGTCCTCGTCGGTCTGGACGTGGATCTCTGTGGACTCCTTGCTCCCCTCTGGGTTGTGGAGCAGCAGGCGGAGGGTGAGGTTGGTGAAGGGCGTGAGGTTGTGGATGGTGTGCTGCGGCGTGGTGCTCAGCGTGTCCAGACACAGCTCCTCCCGCTGATGCTGCTCCTGCTCGCCGGCGCCCCCCGCCACGCGCTCACGGTACTGCACCGTCAGGTTGTAGCTGTGGCAGCGCGTCACGTTGTAGCCAAACGCCTCCCAGCGCACCGTCACCTGTCTGGCCTTGACGTCCACCACCTCCACCTGATGTGGGCCCTGCATGGGCTCTGCAAGAAGAATCAAGGAGTTTTATTGGCACAGACACAGAAATACTTTGTATAAAACATGTAAGACATACAACTGAAGACACACACACACACACACACAAGAAAACCACAAGCAATCAACCATGATGGACTGCTTATGTCAGATATTACAACAAAAGGTAAAAGGAGAAAGAACGAGAGCTGCATCCTGCTCTTTTCAAAACTTCATTTACCAGAAGGATCACAGATGGTGACCTCACCTCAATTAACCATATAACCCGCACACACACACACACACACACACACACTGGTCTAAGACTGTTTGTTCCTCCTTGTCAATACATGTGGTTAGGTCAGCGGTGTGTGTCTCAGTGTCTCTGTAGTAACTCACTGGGCTTCCTAACCAGAC
>PYXC01000411.1:697500-710000 GCA_015244755.2 Tenualosa ilisha | reverse complement strand
AGACACGGAACGGCGAAGCAGCCGCCATCTGGGAAGGAAAGAAAATTACAACAAAAGTCGCTGGTACGGACTCGGGAAGCCCATTGCACTGGAGAATGCGGGCATCGATCCCGCTACCTCTCGCATGCTAAGCGAGCGCTGTACCATTTGAGCTAATTCCCCGGGAAAGATGCCAATGTAGCCGCGACTGAATGCTGGTGAGTCCACCTGCTTCTGCTGCTTCTGAGTGGGGACGCTTGCTTACCAGCATTACTACGTACTGCCGGTTAGCTCAGTTGGTTAGACCGTGGTGCTAGACCGGGCCAATCTCTTCATCTCTCAACACATCTTTGGAAACGCCAAATGCCCGCGCAAGAAGGGCCGTCTTGCTTTTCCGCGGGGAAAGAATCGGCACAGCTTGGCTGACAGCAGGTGCGAAAGCTCCGTCCTGCGGTCGTCGCGCAGCGCAATGGACATGACGGCCTCTTGCATCGTTCAAAAGAGGCGCGTCCCTGGGTGGGCTCGAACCACCAACCTTTCGGTTAACAGCCGAACGCGCTAACCGATTGCGCCACAGAGACCGCGGCGGGTCGGGTGATCTCGTCATTGGCGGTTCGGGCATGCGAGACCTCAGAAGACTTCTACACACATGCATTCACTCGCCGCGCCGCACGCTTTCTGGCGAAGCTTGGCTAGCTCAGTCAGTAGAGCGACTCTTGCGACTCTTAATCTCAGGGTCGTGGGTTCGAGCCCCACGTTGGGCGTCGGATTTTCGCTTGCGAAACATAAAAAAAACAGACTTCCCCGCCACAGCGCAGCAGCAACCCCTTGCCAAGAAGAATAAACAGACACGGAATGACGAAGCAGTCGCCATCTGGGAATGAAAGGAAGTGAAAACAAAACGTCACTGTTATGGCCTGGGGGAGGCCCGTTACCGCTTGCATGCTAAGCGAGCGCTCTACAATTTGAGCTAATTTCCCACGCCGGATGCTAGTTTAGCCGCGACTGAATATTGGTAAGTCTACCTGCTTCTGCTGAGTGGGGACGCTTGCTTACCAGCCTTACCACCTACTGCTCGCTGTAGCTCATTGTTCAAAATTGAATGACTTTTGACAGGAAGACAAGGTGGTCTACACAGGTTTTCAGTATCAACACATGAACATGATATGTGTTGATGGCCTGTATTGCTACAATGGCCACAGTGGCTTGTTACAGTAAGGTAAGCCACGTCGAGTTGTGCAATATATTTCAGCTCTACTTTCAGAAAGTCCAGTTGTCCATGCTTACAAACACAAGTTGGCCCTGACAGGAGGAAATCTTGTCACAGCCCGTCATAGGCCAGCAACCCTGCTGGCCCTAGACTGAGCCTAGTCAGACCTTACGGGCCAGGACAGACGAGAAGGGAAGCTCGAGCCACGACTGAATACTATTGGTAAGTCCACCTGCTTCTGCTGCTTCTGAGTTTGGACGCTTGTTTACCAGCCTCACCACCTAACGTGTGCTGTAAGTCATTCTTCAAAATTGAATGACTCTTGACAAGAAGACAAGGCGGGCTATTGATACATGAACCTATAACGTAGCCTGCATTGGTACAATGACCACAATGGCTTATCACAGTAAGGCAAACCACGTAGAGCTGTGCAATGTATTTCAATTTTACTGCACGCATGCAGATGGAGGGATGCAGAGGAAAGGGAAGAAAAGATGAAGACAGTGATGTGGAGAGAAACAGTTAAAGGGTGTCGGCTTACTTCACTGTGTCTATTCTTTGTGTGCTATATATCATTTGAGCATCTGTCTGTATGTGTGTGTGTTGGGGTCCCTCTCTCTCTCTCTCCGTGTGTGTGTGTGTGTGTGTATGTGTGTGTTTGTATCTTTGAATATGTGTGTTCATGTCTTTGTGCGTGTGCGTGTGTGTATGAATGTGTGTATTTGAGCATCTTTGTGTGACACACCTGACAGACCCTGACAGCCAAATTTCAACAATTCAGTCCCTTTCCTGCTTCTTCAAAGCCACTTTGGGTCAAGAGTCCCACTTTGAAGAGAGGATAGAACAGAAGAAGAAAAGAATGGAAAAAAGAGAAAGAGAGAGTAAAAGGCAAAAGGAAGAGAGGAACCTTGACCCCCTCTGCTCCTCCTCTTCTCCACTCTTCATCTCTGCTCTTTCTCTTGTCTTTTCATGTGTGTCTCTGAGGAGCTCAGATGGACGTCCCCTGAGGAAAACCCACTGCATCTGAGACAGACACAGGACAGAGAGCAACACACACACAGACAGACACAAACACACACACACGCATTCAAACACGCACGCAAGCACACAAGTGCACGCGCACACACGCGTATATAGCAAGGGAGTGTGTGTGTGAGCGTGTGAGTGTGTCCCTTGCTATATATATGTGTGTGTGTGCACGCATGTGCGTGCATGTGTATGTGTGTGTGTGCGTGCATGTGTCTGTGTGTGTGTGTTTGTGTGTGTGTGCTATTAGTATTTTACTTCTGACTCATTTGAGTTTCCTTTTCTCACAATACATTAAACATACTTATTTAGCATTTCCTACTCCTTATTCAACTGTTCAAAGTCCAAGTCCTTACTCAACAATACTTACTCCTTATTCAGCTGTATGTACTCCTTTTTCAACAGTACAAAGCCCTTATTCAACAATACATACTCTTTATTCAACAGTACCTAGTCCTTATTCAATAGTACATAGTCCTTCTTCAACAGTAAGTACTACTTATTCAGTAGTACCAAGTCCCTATTCAAATGCACTCCATAGCCTCCTCCAAGGTACCTAGTGAACCTGAGGATACCTGAGATTACCTGCATGTGTGCTGGGGTGGCTGTGGACATGTAGTCCCTCCAGGGGAATGCTTCCCCGTGACTGTCCCTGTCCTCTCCACACTCGCAGACCCTCTGGCACAACTGGGGTTATATGGGCTAAGCTACCTCACCCAGGTGTGTTTTGACTAGAAAGGACAGGCTTATGTGGCGCAGTAGTTAAGGAACCTGGCTAGCATGCTAGTAGCCTGGAAACTGTGGGTTCAAATCCTGGCTGCTACTGCGGTGCCCTTGAGCAAGGCACTTAACCTTAAGTTGCTAGGGGAGACTGGTCCTGATGTAGTTGATTGTTGACAAATGTAAGTCGCTTGGATAAAAGCATCTGCTAAATGCATAAATGTAAATATCCACTCATGACAAATTTTTAAAAGGCTTAGCATATGCACAATTTCTACTCCAATGACACAAGCCTGTCTCCTGGAATGAATGTGCATGTAGTTTACATTCCCACACTTGTTACATAGAGGGGGGACATAACAAAGCGTCATTTTAATTAAGGCCCAGAGGGATTTTAATCAAAAGTTTTCTCTTGGCAAAATCTCGTAGTAGTTTGCTTTGAAGTTATGCAAAGGTTACTAGACCTAAATCTAAAGTTCACGGACCACACACAATAAAACAGTAGGTAATCAGTAGGCTACTGAAAATGCTGTTGAGTCACAACATCATTGCTTATGATACATCACTGGTAAAACAGTGTGTTTTTTTGAAAAGATGAAGACAGTGATGTGGAGAGAAACAAATAAAGGGTGTAGGTTTTCACTGTGTCTATTCTTTGTGTGCTATATGTCATTTGAGCATCTGTTTGTGTGTGTGTATGTGTGTGTGTGTGTTGGGATCCCTCTCTCTCTCTCTCTCTCTGTGTGTGTGTTTGTATCTTTGAGTACGTAATCAGTAGGCTAATGAAAATGCTGTTGAGTCACAACATCGTTGCTTATGATACATCACTGGTAAAACAGAATGAAAAACACAACAGAATAAGATTATCTGAACTGTGTTTTATCTATGGAAAAAAGTTAAATTCTTAAGCAGTTTCAACACACGCTCCAGTTTCATTTTTTCCTTGCATGATCACCTGAACGAGACGTTACATGCCTCCAATGTATGAACTTCAGTAATTTGGTATGATTAGTTTAGCTAACTTGACTCGAGTGGAGACTGTAATGTTTTTATATTGATTCCGGTACAGCAGACCCTACTAACTACTAGCTAACATCAGAGAATGTCTAGAACTTTCTCTGCTAATATCAACACACGTTAGATCAACCTGGATCAACTGAGGTAAAAGACGGAAAATACCGTCGGCGTCACTTGGCTATCAACACTGATACGTCCCGTCGCACGTATATGATGTATTTTTAATAAGATGATGTTAAAACACGTAGATTCAAATATTTAGCACAAATGTGAAACTCATAATAAATTGAGGTGGTGATGAAAAAATTACGACCAAGTCACATTGTGTTTCTTACCTTTTATTGCCTTTCAAGGGCCTTCATTTTGGCTCATTTTATTCACCACCTTTTACTACCTTTTACTACTGTGCAGACACTCTGGTGTGTGTGTGTGTGTGTGTGTGTGTGTAGGGTAATATACTACCTCACTCAGGGCACAGCTGGGGCTGAACCACCTGGCTGAGGGCTGCCTGAGTTTCTGTGGAGATCTTCACAGTCCTCAAGAGGCCTGTGTGTGTGTGTGTGTGTGTGTATGTGTGTGTGTGTGTGTGTGTGTGTGTGTAGGGTAATATAGTGATCATAGCAAGGTGCTATCCTTTGTGCTGAAAGTGCTTAATCTATGTGTGTGTGTGTTTGTGTGTGTGTGTGTATGCATAGCCTAGTGCCGTCACAAACCTCTCATGTATCATGCCGTACAACTCCCAAAATCTAGTTTATCATGGCAACTACTAATTGTACTTTTCCTGCATGACCCCTGGCAGTTAGGTTGGCCCTTTGAGCCATGGATCTGCCCAAGGTTTCTTCCCAGACTAACTACCACAAGTGAGTTTTTCATTGCCCCTGTTGCTCTTCAGTGCAACACATGAAGAGCGAGAGTTTAGTGATGAGAGCGAGAAGAGCGAGAATTTACTGATGGTCCTGCACACACACACACACACACACACACCACACACACACACACACTCTAGAGCATATTGTTGTGCAGTTAGGGTAAATCATCACCTGCCACCTCTCTCATGGTGCTAATTGAATCATTTGACTTTGACATTTGGGCGCCACTATTAGTGGCTTTTCATCATTGCTGTTTGGCATTTAAATAACGTTTCCTAAATGATCAGGCTGCTATTGCCTCCTGTTTCCACTAATAGTCGCCTCATCTAACCTTTAGCATGCAAATAGATAACATGATTCACACACAGAGGGACAACAATGCAACACACACCACCAGGACAGGATGTCCTCTGTGTGTGTGTGTTTGTTTGTGTTTGTGTGTGTGTGTGTGTGTGTGGATGTAAGAGAGAGAGAGGGAGAGAGAGAGAATGAACGTGTGTGTACTTATTGGTCGTCCAAATTCCAAAACAGAGAAAGGCCATTAGTCCTGGATGAATGGGAACAAACTGGGCATAGCTGCCACAGTCTGCCTAGGGCATGTGTGAGTGTGTGTGTGAGTGTGTGTGTGTGTGTATTTGTGTGTGTGTGTGTGCACACGTGCGCGGGCGTGTTTAAGTGATTGTGTGTGTCTATTATGCATCTCTGATAGTCTGTGAGTGTGAGTGAGTGTGAGTGTGTGTGTGAGTGTGTGTGTGTGTGTGTGTGCGTGCACGTGCGCGGGCGTGTTTAAGTGATTGTGTGTGTCTATTATGCATCTCTGATAGTCTGTGAGTGTGAGTGTGAGTGTGTGTGTGTGTGTGTGTGTGTGTGTGTGTGTGTGTGTGTGTGTGTGTGTGTGTGTGTACGAGGCAGTGATATAGAGCTCTGTGTGTATCCCAGCTGCAGTGCCCGATGAATGATTCTCTTATCAGATTCACCGCAGGCCAACACAGCTCGGCTCTAAGAGGGGCTTTATCAAACACATCTCACTCTCTCTCTTCATCTCCCCATCTCTCTCTCTCTCTCTCTTTCTCTCTCTTCATCTCCCCATCTCTCTCTCTCTCTCTCTCCCTCCCCCACTTCCCCTCCACAAAGGAGATATCTGTATTCACGGTCAGATCCATCCTTAACTCCCTCAGAAACATGAAGCAGTTTAATCTCCCCTCTCCCTCTCCTTCTATCTAGATCGACACCTTTATCTTCCTTGTTGTTTTTTGCTAAGTGCCAGTGTTTCTCTATGTCTGTCGTCACACACTCACTAACACACACACACACATTCATACATACTTACTTCCTCACTCACTCAGTCACACATACACATACACACACACACACACGCACACACGCACTTATATATACTCACTGCCTCACTCACTCAGTCAAACACACACACACACACACACACACACAGTATAATAAAGCACCTGTGTCTCTCCTTTACTCTCTATCCCCAGTTCTCATCCTTTAGTTCAGCACAGTCGCCTGAGGTCATCAATCTGGTGTCTACACCGCTCTCATTCACTCAAGCTGCTAAAACAAGACACCGCAGCAAATGACTGAGAGATGTCCAGCCACACACACACACACACACACACACAAATGTGGCAGGGGACAAGAGAAAGAAAGGGAGAGTAATTGAAAAGAACAGAGACTGTGTGTGTGCGTGTGTGTGTTTGTGTGTGTTTGCCTGTTTGTCTTTTCTTATTACCTCCCTGCTGTGGCTGCAGAGAAGGATTGTGGGTAATGACATGGCTTTTCCACTTATGGAGTCATTTTCATATCCACAGTGATGGCAGATGATAACCAACAATCAAGGGGCCATTACCCACTCTGGAGAATGGGAGGGAGGGGAGAGAGATAGAGAGAGTGAGAGAGAGAGAGGGAGAGGGAGAGCAAATCTCAGTGACCACAACTTGGCAGTGGAACCAGTCAGTCTCAGAAGAATATGGCTGTGTAAAGAGGCCATGAAATCACTGCAAACGAGGGAAGGCTGCAAGAAAGGAGAACTTTTCCCTAGCGCTGTAAAAAAATATAAAAATATAGAATGTCATTTTTCTTTACGTATAACAATTATCAGAAAAAAAAAATATCCTGTGGTAAAGAAAACTGGGATTCCCCATATGTTTCATGTGTTGATATTATAATGCATGTTTGAGTAAAATATATATTCTGTTCACTCAACTCTCTGTCATGTGACATCCACTGTCAGGATAGTCAGACAGACAAGTGACTATGTACTGATTATAGTCCTGCACAGAGCGGAAACATATTAATACAGTAGACTCAACCATAAAGCTACACTGTGACGAGCATGTGGTTTATTGTTCTACAAGAGGTCTATAAATTCTCTAAATGTTTGCATGGAATGGGCGGTGGTTGCGTTGCGGTTATGGAACTTGGCTAGCGTAAAGGTAGCCTGAAAAGTTGTGGGTTCGAATCCCAGCTGCCACTGTTGCACCCCTGTGCAAGGCACTTAACCCTAAGTTGCTCTAGGGGAGCCTGGCCCTGAACAATTGATAGCTGACAAAAAATGTAAGACGCTTTGGATAAAAGCGTCTGCTAAATGCATAAATGTAAATTGTTCTGTCTAGAAGAGGTGATTAATTAGCAGTAATTGCACATGATTGGTAAAGCATGGGTCTTGCCCTGGAGAACTGGCTGCTGGAACTTTGTGTGCCTGATATTGTCCCTGGATCTTGATCCCATCTCAATGTGATCAAAGGTGGTGCCTTTTTACTCCTGAGTTGGTGGTGCCTTTTTACTCATGTGTTGCCTGATCTGTGAAACTTTCTACTACAGTTCTTTCTCTGAGGGAAACCAACTTCTGTTCCTTTACCAACAGGCTAACTACATGTACGAGTCCACATGGCATGCACCCAGAGCTACAATAATACCCTCACACGTACATGCACACGCACACACACACATCTCCAGACACCAGCACACACTTCTCTTCTCTTTTCTAGTGATATCTGATGATATGCTAAGCATTATGGTTGTAGTTACAGCTACAAAAGAATATAAATCAGATCAAAATCAAATCCCAAATAATAACCAAAACCAAAACCCACCAAAACATCATCTTCTCTCAAACATTCTGGCCATCGCAAAGCCCTGAAGATGAAATGCGATCCAAAATCCTTTGAATGAACTACATGTCCATATGTCCATATATGTCCACGAACTGTATTATGAACAGAAACCCAGGGCAAAGCCAAGACAGCAGACACAAGGAGATGAGAAGAAGAAGATGAGGCTGTGAAAATCAACCATTCAGAGACACACTCCTGTTTGAGATTGGGGTTACACAATAACACTGGTCACTGGGTCCTTGAGACTTTAAGGGCCTCTATAACACATAAACACCCACACACATACACAGACACACACACACACACACCATTCTGTTAATGTGGGGGAGAAGAGTAGACTGAAAAAGTAAGTGGTTGATATTGACACTGGGCCAACAGAGGATGGGCTATTCCTCCTCCACTGCAACAGAGGATGGGCTATTCCTCCTCCACTGCAACAATCTCATTTGGATTGAAAACAAGCTAAAGAAGGAAGAGAAACTGATTTTTATTGACCAGATGCTGGATGCTGGATTGTAATTAGTTTTACGTCTGACATTAACAACATTTCAGAGAGAATAATTCACTCCAACAGAAATGAACACACACACACACACACACACACACACACACACACACACACACACAGACAGACTCAATATTTATGAGATTAAAAAGAGTATTGCTAGACTGACTGACTGTGCAGCCATCCAGAAAGATGGAGAATGCCTGACTGTGTAGAGATGCTACGACTGATCCACATTGTAGCTGAGACCTCAACAAGTCAATAAACACAGATTAAACTACTAGAAAAAAGTGTGTGTGTGGTGTGTTTGCGTGTCTCTCTCTCTCTCTCTCTGTGTGTGTGTGTGTGTGTGTGAGTGATTGTGTGTGGTTTTTGTGCATGTGCTTCTTGTTTGTGTGTGCAGAGCGGTGCACTAATGAGTCCAAGTCTGATGTGGTGACAGACAGAGATAATGGCAGATGTCTATTCCGCATTACAGTAAACTGGAGCAGATCCACCAATAAGAAGTCTCCTGCTCCTGCACTATTAATTAACAAACATTAATTATCCAAATAGGTTACCTAGGGACTTCTAGCAGCTTTGTGTTGGTTTGTTTTGTTTACTTAGGTTTACTGGTGTTGGTTTGTTTGTTTACTTAGCTATATCCTTATTTCCATATTTCTTCCCATTCTGTTATTAGTCAAGCCAGATATAAGAGTGGTGCCTACTTGGCAGCCCATCTGTTAACAACATTCATTAAACATCCTTCAGCAAGATGGGCAACCAAGAATGATGACTGTGTATTGTGTGTGAGTATTTATCCATGTATGTGTGTGTGTGTAAGTAATTCTTTGTGTGTATGTGTGTGTGAGTGTGTGTATGTGTGTGACTGAGAGAGTGTGTGTGTGTATTTATTTGATTGTTTTTTTATTATTAAAAATAAAAATAAAAAACCCTTGCAGCCTCCATGTTTCTATCATCCACTCACTCTGCAAACAGGAGGGTCCATCTGTTAACAGCACATGGCCTTTTGCAAGGCCATCAAGCAGACGGTACAAATAATTATTGTGGCAGACACTTGAACAAACAAACACACACACACACACACACACACACACACACACACACACACACACAAATGCATACATGCACAATTTTGGTTGTAAGAAAGAACTATTGTATAAAAACTGTTCTTGAGGAGTCCACAACATTTTCCTCCAGTAGGAACGCTAAACAGATTTTCTTTCTCTTTTCACTCTGTTCTTTGTCACAGTTCTCTGATAACCTTCGCCGCTGAGTGTCACACTCAATCTGGCCCTCACAAAGCACAGGGAGATTGGACTCAGACAAAACACAAAGAAACACGTTGATCCGTCCTTCCCAAACATACACACGTATGGAGACAGACACACACACACACAGATGACCTACACACTATTTCTCTCACATGAAAAGATAAAGGTCATAGGTATAAGGTGATATGTGCTGTACTGTGTGTGTGTCTGTGTGTGTGTGTGTGACTGTGAGTGTGTGTGTGCACTCACATGCATATATAGGTGGCTCAATACATGACCTAACCTCAACATATCAAAAATCTAGTCAAATCTGACTTCAGGAAAGTGGTCATTTTCAAGATGTCGCCCAAGCTAGCCGCAGGAAGCTAATTTTAGCTACATATCTCAAGCATTTCTAAGCATAGAAAGGTGGTTTGAGTGTTTAAACTGACTTAGACAATACTGTATGGGACACTAGATTATGAGTTCATCATAAGACTGCTGGCAGGAGCACCTTTCTCCTGGAGTTTGACTGTTAGGCAACATGACAAATCAAAAATCCAATATTATGTGCCCTTTCTTGTGCACCATTTAGTCCAACAAATCAGAAGCGTTTTAATGCTGGTGAACACTGAAAAATGGTGAACATAAGTGGGGCCATCATTCACTGTATACCAACATTACATTGGTGCTAGCTCATTAGCTTGCCAGCTCAATTCAGACTAACTGCTACTGATATTGTGATGGAGTAGTCTATCGCCACTATGGTTTAGTATGCAGTCATTGGCAATGCAGTCAAACTGCAGGTTCGGCCTCCCAGACATCTGGCTTTGAGACTATGTAAGGTGACTGCCCTCTCACTGTGCTACATATTATGTTAAAAGCTGGATTGCTGCCACAAGGCCATCGGAGGCTTGCTCATTATGTGAGTTGATATCTGATCTCAGAGAGCACAAAGATGGGTGAAGCACTAGTTTGTGGGGAGAAGTTCATCTGGTAGACACATGGGGGATTCCAGTATGTGTGAATCTCACGGGCATGCTTTCCAAAGCAAAGGGCAATGTGATGGAGTACTATCACCAGGGTTGACTATGCGCTTAGAATGCCACACCTCCAAGCCTGGCTCTTTGGAATTGTGTAGAAAATGTGGTTTGGCACCCTAGAGAACCAGGTTCTAGGTTGGGTGGGGTGACTGCTCTCTCCTTTGTTACTCATGTCCTTCACTAGCTGAAGACCATTAGGCCTTGATCAGCAGAGAGGTGTTGGGGGGGGTTCTGTCTGAAGGGTTAGTGGTCACCTCAAAGCGGGTATAGAAGTGGGTTAGCTCATCTGGGAGTGAGGGATGAGAGACTTGGATGTTGCATTTCCTTTCTTTAAGATCTGAGGTCATGTGCAGTTCCTGCCACATGCTTCTTGAGTCATTACCCTCCAGATGTTCCTCAATCTTATGCCTATAGCCCCGTTTTGCTGCTTTGATTGTTTCTGCAGGTCATATCTAGTCATATCCGTCTTTTCTCTCCAGCTCCTTGTTTCTGGATGCAAAGGCAGAATTGTGGGCCCTGAGAGCAAGTGTTTGCAGTGCTATTTGTCCATGGTTTTTGATTAGGATACACCCGGATTGGTCTAGTATGTGGTCTTCATGTGCATTTACATCAATGTGTTGGAAGTATTTAGGCAGTACATTTCTCTCAGAGATATATGACTACTATCTAAATGTTACTAATATCCAGACCATAGACTGGTAAGTCTGGTCTACAAAATGATTCTATTGTATTTTATTAATAAAGGAACACACCAACCTTTTGGGGGAAATAGCTTATTTACAGCCTACCACAGAGTGAGTTAACAGGATACATACTCCTTCTCTTGTGTATGCATGCAAAGCCCAGTTTGACGTTAGCCTAGCTTACCATAGTCATTGGAAATTATGCAGATCTTTAGCATGTGCCACTGGGGGGATGAAGCCATGTCCCCTATGACAGTATGGGGTGGTGGTAGCGTAGTGGTTAAGAAACCTGGCTAGCGTGTAAGTAGCCTGAAAAGTTGTGGGTTCGAATCCCGGCTGCCACCGTTGTGCCCTTGAGCAAGGCACTTAACCCTAAGTTGCTCTAGGGGAGACTGGCCCGGAACAATTGATAGTTGATGAGTTGTAAGTCGCTTTGGATAAAAGCGTCTGCTAAATGCATAAATGTAAATGTGACAGTATTTGTTTGTAAAAGAGTGTGGTCAACGAAAAAAAAAGGGCAACAAAAGACCTGTTGGTATTGACTATGCCACGGCAAGCAACACCCACTAAGGCATAAGTGTGTGTGTGTGTTTTGTGTGTGTGTATATGTGCCTCTGTGGGCCTGTTTAGTGATGCATTGCCTCCTGCAATCTCTCAGACACTAAGCCTAGTAAATGTTTACACATGTGTCCCAATGGTCCTGCCTCCCCCTCTCTAATTCCCAAGCCTCTAACCCTCTCTCTCTCTCTCTATCCCTCTCTCACTCTGCTCTCCTCCTCTCTGAAATTAGCCCATTAGCGAAACCATTACTCTCACTGCTGATCTCAGTCCAGTCCCAGTTCCCAGAGGCCCCTCCTCCATCATTAGCAGTGAACAAACAGCTGTCTAATAACTGACCTCAGGTCAGTAATGTGCGCAGTGGCCCTGGCTTGTCAACATTAACTTCAATGCCACAGCACACAGCACCTCTGTGGCGGCAAGGTCAGCCATTACAACTGAAGCCTTGACCCATGGGCATTACCTGGACAGTGACAGGGACTGCTGTGTGTGTGTGTGTGTGTGTG